>JAAEAF010014928.1:109405-194127 GCA_011037195.1 Triatoma infestans | reverse complement strand
GATGCTTCACCGCCAAACCGCGCCCCGTCATCCAACCCATGGGAAATCTTCCCGCCCAACGCGTCACCTCCGCCACCGCTTTCACTGTGACCGGCGTTGACTTCGCCGGCCCATTCGCCATTTCTAGTGCTCGCCTCCGTGGCGCGGTGGTCACCAAACGCTACCTGGTGGCGTTCATCTGCTTCACCACCAAAGCCGTACACTTCGAGATCGCGTCGGAGCTCTCTACGTCCGCCTTCCTCGCCGCCTTCCGCCGTTTCACCGCTCGCCGTGGGCTCCCGACCACCATCTTTTCAGACAATGGCACCAACTTTGTCGGAGCCCACAACGAACTTCGGGAACTCGGTCGCCTGTTGGGCGATGAACGTCACCAACAAGCCGTCTGTCGCGCCGCCGCTTCCGCTGGCATTGAGTGGAGGTTCATCCCCCCGGCCAGTCCTCATTTTGGAGGCCTCTGGGAAGCGGCTATTAAGTCCGCCAAGCACCATCTCACCCGCGTCGTGGGTGACCAGCGCCTCACTTACGAGGAACTGCTCACTGTGACCACCGACGTTGAGGCGATCCTGAACTCGCGCCCTCTGTGCGCCCTCTCCTCCGACCCGAACGATCCGGAACCCCTCACGCCCGGCCATTTTCTGGTTTTCCGCCCTCTTACCGCGCCTCCTGAGCGCGATGTCACCGCCCTTAATATTAATCGCTTGTCCCGTTGGCAACTGACCCAGCGTATTCAACAAGACTTTTGGAAACGTTGGCGTCAGGAGTACCTCCACACGCTCCAGCAACGTGCTAAGTGGCTCCTTCCTGCTACGGAGGTCGTCCTGGCACCGTTGTCATTATTCACCAGGATAATGTTCCGCAGCGCCAATGGCCTTTAGGCCGCATCGTCGCCCTCCATCCCGGACGTGACGCCGTCAGTCGTGTCGCCGTCGTGCATACCGCTTCCGGCACCGTCCGCCGTCCGCTCGCTAAACTGTGTCCTCTCCCATCCCAGTGATCACTGAAGCCGCGTGTGTGTGTGTGTGTTTTAGCACACGCAGTACCTCTCACGCGCTTCCGCCCGCGCGCCCGGGCGCCTTCATAAAACCCCTCTTTAGTTTTTTGCTTGCTTTCCCTTCCCCCTTTTTTTTTTGTCGTTAAAGTTTCTAAGAAGCCAGATTTCCTGCCTTACCCCAAATATCTTCGCCTCCCTTTCTCTCCCTTCTTCCATCCCGTTTCCGATTGCATCATCGTCCCCTTTAGTTTTTCCCTCACTACTTCCGATCGCCTAGGATTCCGCTCGTCTACCTCTCTCACTCTTCTCTTGGTGCTCCTCACACTAACGTCTCTGTGTTTTATTTGCTATTGCAACGTTTAGCCTTATATGCGCCTATTCGCCCGGCCGGCTTTATTCATTTATTCGTCGGTGAATAATAAGAAGCACCTCTCGCGCCTTCACCTTCAGGAGGATATATTGTTCGCGCCTTGGGGGACTCATCGTTATCCGCCACTTCAACAGTAGCGTTATCCGCTTCCACGGAGTATTCTAACTCCTTCCTTTCACCTAAAATCCTTTTCTTCCGACACACCTACACGCACACCTACACTCACACTTATTCTACACTACACACACGCCCCCTCCTCCTTCTTCAGGCCGCCTATCGCTTCAGCGTTACGCCCTCAATTCATCACTCACCGTCATCAAAGGGTAAGTCTCACTTTCCTTTCTTTGGCACTGTTTTTCATTTCGGTCTTTCACCGCGCCTTGGGTGTCTGCCGCGCAGACAAATATATATATAAATGAACCAACTAATATATATAATATATATATAAAACTGATATATAAATATTATATATATAATGATATACTATATATCTATATTATATATATCATATATATATAAAATGTGTTTAAAGCTTTTTCTAGGTGGTCAGATTCAAAGATTTAAACGGTGTGGAACTAACAGTCAGCACTTTTAACTGTTCCATCTTTTCTCAAATTGGCCCATTGGATTCAAATGGTCATCCAAGTAATTTCTATCTCATATCTCGGTTAATCTTTTTATCTATCTATAATAATTTCTATCTAAATCTTAGTTTTTAATTATATCTTAATAACTTTACAGAATGGATATTTGGCATAGAAATTGATTTCCTGCATTTGTTGTCAAAAAAACTGAATTTCACATATCGTGTAGTTGTTCCAAATGATGAAGACAAACGTGGCTTTATTGATGAACATGGCATGTGGTCCGGTGGTATATTGAAATTAGTCGGAGAAAAACAAGTTGATTTAGCATTCTGTGGGATATTACTGACAGATTATCTAAAAATGTCTACGATTGAAACTACCCCATCAATTACAAAAATATGCCATAAGTTTCTAGTGCCAAGGCCAGTTTTATTGACTAATCAAGTGTTTGGAATATTTAAACCGTTCAGAACCCATCTGTGGGCTTTTATCACTGCAACTACCATGTTTATGGCCCTCTGTTTCCGGTGGATTGCAGATATTAGCAGAGAAATACCTAGTATTATGAATCGACAGATTAACAGTGAGTTTTTTAATTTTTTTTAATGTCTATATAAAAAAACTACAAAATATAAAGTAATTTGCCTTATTTGCCTAATAATTCTATCGATCTTCACCAAATTGTATCAAATAGATCGCAGGTCTATCCCGATTCAAATCAAAGCGTAGAAACCAATGAATGTCAGTTATAGCTTTTGGAACTACAATTTCAATAAAGATAATCTGTGTAGCTCGAAATCTTTGTACGAGACTTTTGGACGTAGAGATCTCCCTCATAGCTAGGTTTCTGCTAGTGTTACAAAATTATTTTCATGGTTATTCTATTCAAATTTGTTTTTAATTGTTCTCATTGCTCAAGAGGAAGTATTGCATTCGTGTCAGATTATCAAACCTCAGTAACAAAAAAGACACACAGATACACATAATTTCACAAAGGATAAAATATGACAAAATCACTCATAAAGGTCAACGAGTTGGAAATTCTTGGAAAACTAAGATGAAGAGAAAGGGAATTTTCAGTTCATAGTCAGAGACTGTAGGGAAAGGCATATTGTTGACATAGTTAAGTACGACGATTCGAAAGTAAGGTTACAAGATTTTTTAAAAATAAAAAAAAGCTTATAAACTTACAGGGATTATGGTACAGGTATTATATAAGTAGTTTTCTACCTAATCACCATTTACTTCAATACATTTTGTCAACTATGGGACAAGTTTTTTCATTCCTGTGTCATAGAGGTCTCCCGCCACGGCTTTTAGCCAGTTTTTCACTTCGATTTTCACCTCATCGACACTGGAAAAGTGTTTTCCTTCCAGATGTTCCTTCAATTTAGTGAAAAGATGATATTGGCTAGGTGCGAGTTCAGGGCTGTGAGCTGGGTGGTTAAAACATCCCAACCAAATAGATCATCAACTAATGTGTTGCAGAGCGGTATGCGGACGAGCATTGTCACGAAGGAGACAGCATCCCACGCGTTTGTTTTGTATAGCTCTGCGATGTATCTTGAGGGTCTCACAGTATACTGCAGCGTTGCTTGTTTCACCTTTCTACAGAAATTCGACTAGCAGAATCCCTTTTCTTATGCAGAAAACTGTCGCCATGATTTTTTGAGCTGACTTCTGAGTTTTGAATGTTTTTGCTGAATTACGAATGGTATGGCACCATTGTATTGACTGCCGTTTGCTCTCTAGTGTATGTTGGTAGACCCAAGTTTCAACTCCCGTCACAGAATCGAGAAAAGTCTCGCCTTAGTCTCGAAATGCTGAAGAAACTCTCCGTGGCTCAGACTCTGTTGATTTTGCATTCTTCAGTAAGCATCTTCGCACACAACTTACGAAATACCAGTCGATTACTCACAAGTTCATGAACAACAGTCCACTGACCAAATCATCGATCTCGACGAGCATTTCAGCCGCGCCCACTTACCCCCACTACTGGACCCATCATCGATTTCGACAACTCCCTAACCCACGCCCTCTTATCCCCCCTTAATTTATCATCCAAATACATGACTCCATTTTCTTTGCACACCTTCCCATTAACTTATCATCCAGTCCGATAACCCTATTTTCTTCCCATTACCCCCACCCCTAACCTAATATCTAAACCGATGACGCCATTTCCTCCACCCCACTCCTTAACCTAGCATCCATAACCGATGACTCCATTTTCTTTCCACCTCCTAGTCAATCCATCCCCAAAGCAAGATGGCGAAACACAACTCTTTACACTTTAACACCACCCCTCACCTAAATCTGGGCTGGAGGGATTTTTTTTATATGAAAAAGCTTGTCATACCTGTGATACCTGTGGTCCCGCGCCCCTCGCTTGATGTTGTTGAGCTATTTTAAAACTTCTGCACAAGAAAGTTCTATATTTAGAGTGATTATTGATAATTGTGTTGAACTTTCTGAGCTTGACGAGTCATAAACGCCAGGGCATAGTTTTGTGGATTTCTGTTCAGCGAGTGGTCTTCTGCGTCCACGTTCGCCGGGGCTGGACACTAGATGGAGTTTTGGAAGTTGTAGTTGCACCATTTTCGTCTGGGCTAAAGGGAGAACAACACTTGTAGAAGGGGACGGAGGCACTTAACCGCTTTTTTCAGAGCGAGTGCGTAAGCTTCGGCTTGAACCCAGTGTAAATATTGTAAATAGTAGAAGAGTTAAGTGTTTTAACTGTACATAGTAGTATTAGTGAAGTAATATTAAGTATGACGAGCACACCGATGAACGCTAGACCGTCTAGTCCGTTCTCGGATATAGAAGTGACACCACAGAAGGCATGATTGCTGGTATTAGAAGAAAATTATTTGTTGACGAGCAACAAAAAGTTGCTACATGTTCGACGGTGGTCAAGAACTATTGACGTGGTAGAGAGCACTGCCGAGTCCAACGAACCCGAGAACCAAAACAAGAACCGCAGTGAGTGGGGTAACCCAAAAGGGTATGTGACCAGGGACCCTATCCTCAGGCAAGCAAACTAGAGCTTGAGTTGATGCAATACTGCCAGGACCCAAGTGAGAAAATAAACAAGAGTCACACCTTGTTTATTACGAAAAAGGTAAAAGAAGTAACGGCCATCGTAAGTGAGATGGCCACCACGTCGATGAGGGCAAACTCGCTGCAGCCACCACTGAGACAGCTAAAAAGCAGCAGGCCTTGGAGATGGCGGTTCTCTGTATACTAGAGAACACCGAACAAGTCAAGGCCGATACAACCAAGCTGTTCGTGACTTCCCGCGAGGCAGCCCGTAAGTCATTTGAGGTCAGCAGTAGTACTAATCGAAGTAAGATAGTAGACACCGCGAAACCCGCACCAGTGAATTCTTATGCGGGAATGGTGTCAAAAGGAAGCAAGCCTGAGGGAAAGCAGGCTAAATCAAAACAAAACAAAAAGGCTCTGAAAAGCTAAAAGAATAAGCAGCCTGAAAGGCGGGCAGCGAAAAAGCCGCTGCCTCCGAAAAGCATGTGCATTGAAAAGGCAGTAGAGACCAGAAGTTGATAAGGCAGTAGAGACCAGCTACCAGACAAAGGAAATGCTTAAGGGAAGTCTAAATCTTTCTGAGGAAGGTTGGCAAGTCGTGTCCCTCCGACGAGGCAGAAATAAGACCCTCTTTGTAGAAACAGGAGGCCTGAGCAAGCGTAAGCCTTACTAAATAATGAAAAGTTGAGGTGTGCTGGTCTTCAGGCTGAGCTGCCGAAGAAACGGCTTCCCAAGATGATTATTTTTGATGTGCCGAGCGACCTTAATGAGGCGCGAATTATGAAAGCAATATATGACCAAACCTTTGGATCGGTATTGCCGAAACCTGATTTCCAGGACTCGTTTAGAGTGTTGGCCAAGTCAGGTACGAGCAAAAATGGGTCACAAAACTGGGTAGTGGAAATCACGCTAAGATGCGTGAACATCTACTGAAAGGAACCATGAGGAGTGGCAGGGTATACATAGAGCGGAATCGCGTTAAGGTGATGGACCACAGACAGGTATCACGCTGCTACAAATGTCAAGTGTATGGGCATTTGGCAAAATTCTGCAAAGAGCCGACTTGCGGACATTGCGCCACTAAAGGACATACGTAAGAGAAGTGCCCAAAGAAAGCCGAAGCCCGGTATGTGCTGCCTGTAAAGTGTTCCGAAAGCCGCACAGCCACTCTGTAAAGAGTTTGAAATGCCCAGCGTACCTAAATGCTCTTGACCGACAACAAGCCAACACTGATTATGGAAGAAGCCCGTAATTTTACGGATAGTGGGCTGAGAGTGTTGCAGCTGAACGCGCAACGCTCAAAAACGTAATGGCCGAGGCACGGAACTCATCTATACAAAAGGCATAGTTGTTGCGTTAATCCAGGAGCCCTACACGTTCAAAGCGAGCAATTAAGGGCTGGGGTTGCAGCATCGTATCGTTCACGCATCCTGTGATGGATGGATATGGACTGCTATTGCGGTGTGCAATCCAGACATCTTTCTATTGCGTCTTCCTCAGTAAAGCAGCAGTCATTGTACCTGTGTACTGTTAACTGCTGCAAATGGCGTTGAGATGATGCTGGTGAGCCTGTACTGCCAGCTGTCGTGCGATATAACGTCGTTTATAGCTCATTTGAGTCGGCTCATGCAAGAAAACAGGGGAAAAAAGATAATCGTGGCCGCTGACATAAATGCATGGTCACCCATGTGGCATGATGTCGCTTCGGATGACAGAGGCAGGACCTAAGAGGAGTGCATTGTCTCTAACGAACATACCTGGACATTTAAAGATATATGTAGGAAATGGGAACTGCGCTCAGCACAACCTGGATGCCACCTTGTGCACAGCTTCCTGTTGTTGACAGGGGGGCATAGTTGGAAGGTGACTGACTGGGTGACTGGTGATCACAGGGCTATACTTTTCGAAGTTGCCTGGGACACCATGCCATGCCTCGCCTATGAGGGTCTAGAAAGTTACTCAGTCAAACATGCTGCCGGAAAGGTATAAGATTCTCCTTCAGCGCAGTATTGATCCATACATGTCCAAGGGGATACCATTGCTGGTGTCGATATGGTGGTCACGGAACTGACTGAGGCAATAGCGGGCTTAAGTGGGGAGGCATTAAAGAAAATACCCACTAGTCGTACGCGCCGTGCTCCTTGGTGGACACGGAAGCTGACAGCAGCCAAAAAAGAATTAGCCAGGAAGCGAAGACATTACCAACGGGAATGGAATGAGGAATCCCGTCAAAGATATTTAGATGAGTATCGGGGTGCCCGAAGGCAGTATAAAAAGATGGTGTCGCAGGCCAAGACCTCAAGCTGGCGGGAGTTCGTGGAGTCAGAAGGCAATAGAGATACATGGGGTATGGTATACAAGGTGCAGTCAAGTAAGTTAAAGGCTGACCTGATACTAGCAAGTCTAAATATAGACGGAGTATCGGGTGCTGGGTCCTAGAGTGAGTCGACTCTGCACCCAGACTTACTAAAAGTAATCCTCCCTGAGGATAACCCTCTGGACGACACGCAATTCCAAAAAAGTCGACGCGAAGCAGCCTATGAGTCACCCGCTCTGGAAGGGTCTATGACTGAGTTCGATATATATGATGTTAAGTTTGTTATTGGCGAAATTAAGAATAAGAAGGCTCCAGGAATGGATATGATTAATATGGAGAAATTGTACGGAAAAATGAGGACATTTTAAGCCAGTACCTGCTTGACCTTTTCAATGGATGCCTGAAACTGGGATATTTTCCCAGTCAATGGAAAACAGGGCTTGTTAAAGTATTGTATAAAGGTGGAATCGATGATGCAAAGCCGTATCGATTGATACAACTGCTGCCGGTTTTTGGGAACTGCTAGAGAAACTGATTATAATGAGATTGAAAAGCTTCATCAGTTTCAGTCCCAGTCAGTATGGTTTTGTATCGGGTAGATCGACGACAGATGCGATATCGAAAATCTTGGAATTGGTGCGTGGCAGTGAGTACAAATATGTTCTCACGGTTTTCCTGGACATAGCTGGTGCCTTTGATAATGTCTGGTGGCCGACTGTGTTGGGGT
Organism: Triatoma infestans; assembly: GCA_011037195.1. NCBI lineage: Eukaryota > Metazoa > Arthropoda > Insecta > Hemiptera > Reduviidae > Triatoma > Triatoma infestans. Next base: position 186,093 of record JAAEAF010014928.1, on the reverse strand, counting down.
CACTGAGAGGAAGAGATTGTCCACCAAATCTTCTGGAATTGATACAAAGCTACTTCACCCAAAGGGTGGCGGCGCTAGTGACTAAAGCCGGCGAGTAGATATGTTTTGGGCAAGCTGGGCCACTTTTTTCAAAATAGCGGTCATCCCCACCCCTAATCATCACACCCTCCTACCCAACTCACCCTTAACTAAGGCACGCCCACTTACCCCCACCCCTCTTCTAACGACAAATCATCAAACTGGACGAGAACTTAGACCACGCCCACTTATCCCCACCCCTCTTCCAACGACCAATCATCGAACTAGCCGTGCACTTAGACCACGCCCACATACCCTTACCACTTCCCTCCTCGACCAATCATCGAACTCGACGAGCACTTTGACCACGCCTACTTACCCCTCACTACATCCCCACCGACCAATCATAGAACTCGACGAGCACTTAAACCACGCCCTGAGTACTTGGACGGGAGTGGAGTTGATGGCGTGCTCGGGAGAGGATTTCCCGAAGATGCACACCATCACTACCTTCTTTCCAAGGAGTGCGGAGAAGGGCATCAAGAAGGTCTTGGCCTTGGTGGATGCCCAGAACGTGGGAGTAAACACGAAGATCTGGAAGATCCTCGTGTGAAAAGAGGAGAATGGAGGCCTCTTGATGACCGCCGCGATCGACGATCAGTCGTTCGAGGCGGTCAGGAGGGGAGGAGGAACCATCCGAATTCGGTTTGGGAAGCTCCCCATTAGAGGCTGGAAGAAGCTGGAGGGTGAAGGGGATGATAAGGAGCAGCAAGCTCCTATGTCCTCTACTCCAGCGGAGGAGCCGCCGAGGGAGGGCTCATCCCCCGGGGCTTGAGCACGATTCTCAGCGACGGGTGAGCCTGGGAGACATGGGAGCAATGGATCTCTCAGCCCTCCGGGCAAGCCTCTCGGTCGAAGAGGAGGAGAAGCTCCTGGGGGAGAAGGGGGTGCTCCCCCTACCCCCCATGAGCAAGCACCCTTCGGGAATGAGTACCGGGGTAGCCCAGGCGAACCTACACCATGCAAAGGGGGCATCGGCCACCATTGCGAGGTTGTTCGCCAAAAGGCTACTTAGCCTGGTGCTGATTCAGGAGCCGTGGACAGTCAAAGGACGGATTTGTGGACTGTCACGTAAGTACAGTAAGGTAGTATGGGATGCTAAAAGTGAAAATCCTAGGGCCTGCATCCTGATCAGAAATAATATTAATTACACATGTTTTTCAGAATTTACGACGCGGGATCTGGTATCCATTTTGGCCCACTTGAATTATGGAGGTAACAACCGCGCCGTTGTGATAGCATCCAGTTACTTCGCTGGGGACAGGGATGTACCGCCGGCGGAGGTTCAGAGGTTGGTAGAATACTACCGAGAGCGGAAGCTGCCTTTCCTCATTGGATGCGATGCGAACGCCCACAACAGAGTGTGGGGGAGCAGAAGTAACAACAGAAGAGGTGAGTACCTTTTAGAGTTTATCCTCCAATATAACCTAGATATTTTCAACGGCGGGGCGTCACCTACGTTCGTAACTAGGGCAAGGCAGGAGGTTCTGGATATTACCTTTGGTAGTCCTAGCATCGGGCAGTTTGTCGGGAGCTGGGAAGTCTCGGATGAGCCTTCCCTTTCAGATCATCGAATTATTACATTCAGTCTGGAGGGGTTTGGCGATGGGGGTGCAGAGTGGAGAAACCCCAGACGTACGAATTGGGAGGAATTTGTCACCAATTTGAGCTGCGCTCTAAATCCTACCGGCACTGCGAGGGCGCCGCAGTGTCGTTTGGAGCTGGAGCATAGGGTAGGGAACTGAACGAGGCGCTGGTAGGCGCCTTTGAAGACAGTTGCCCCGTGAGTAGACTCCGGTGCTGTAGGGACGTCCCCTGGTGGAGCAGAGAGCTGTCAAATCTAAGATCCAAAGTGCGCAAGCTCTTCAATAGGGCCAAGCGCACTGGGGATTGGCAGAGCTACACGCGGGCGCTTATACCTACAACAAGGAGATTAGAAAAGCTAAAAGAACTAGTTATAAAAAATTTTGTGAGGACATCAGCTCCGCACCCGTGGCAGCCAGATTGCATAAGGCAATGGCCAAACACGGTGTTGGAGCATTGATGTCACTCAAAAGACCTGATGGCAGCTATACGCAGGATGGGGAGCAACGTGCTCTTCTCCTGCTGGAGACCCATTTTCCGGGGAGTCTGCCACCAGAGGATGGTACTGACACGAGAGGGCCCAGCAGACCGGTAAGGGATGACTGGGAGGTGGCCAGAACCATCTGCACGTCACTAAGAATAGAATGGGCAATAAATAAGTTTCAGCCCTTCAAGTCGCCTGGTGTGGATGAGGTTTTCCCGGCCCTCCTACAAAAGGGCCTAAGGGAGGTTCTTCCACACTTGGTTAAGATCTTTCGGAGCAGTTTGGCACTCGGGTATATACCGAGGCCGTGGAGAAGGGCTAGGGTGGTCTTTATCCCTAAGGTTGGGAAAAGGGATGCCACCTTGCCCAAGTCCTTCAGGCCTATCTGCCTTACGTCTTTTCTTTTAAAGACTATGGAGAAGGCCGTGGATAATTATATCAGGACAGGTGTTCTGGAGAGGGTGCCCTTGCACCCCTGTCAGCACGCATATCGAGCGGGAAGGTCGACGGATACCGCTCTATATCGGCTGACAGATGTAATCCAGAGGACCCTAGATGTTAAGGAAACGGCCATCTGTGCCTCTTTGGACATAGAAGGCGCGTTTGACAATACTTCCCATGAGGCGGTTGGCAGAGCCCTTGTTAGAAGGGGGTGGATGGAACAACCGCCAGATGGATGATGGAAATGTTGTCTACAAGAACGGTAGAAACTGTGGTGGGCTCACGGACCATCCGCTCCCGCACTACTCGTGGCTGTCCGCAAGGGGGGTTTTGTCACCCCTAATGTGGAGCCTGGTGGTGGATGAGCTCCTCTACAAACTGACGGACGTCGGCATTGCCTGTCAGGGATATGCTGACGACGTCGTCATTATTGCTAGAGGAAAGTTTGAAGAAACCCTATGTGACATAATACAGAGGGGTCTAGATATCGCTAGCGGGTGGTGTGTCTCAGTGGGGTTGAAGGTTAATCCAACGAAAACCACTGTGATACCCTTCACTAGGAAAAGAACACTCCCACGCCTGAAAAATATCCGGCTAGCCGGAGAAGAAGTAGGGTGGGAAAAGGAGGTTAAGTAGCTAGGGGTGACTTTTGATAGTAAACTCCTATGGAAGAAACACATTGAATCAACTGCTAATAAGGCCACTGGCGCCCTCATGATATGTAGGAGGATGGCGGGCAAATCCTGGGGATGCCCCCCGAGAATCCAGCGGTGGATGTACACCATGATGGTGAGACCAGTTATCACCTCTGGCGCGGTGCTTGGTTCGGGAAGACCAAAGAAGATCGGTCAGGAGAACTCTTGACAAGGTACAGCGGCTCGCATGCTTATGCATGACGGGGGCTATGAGGACTTGCCCCACCGCCGGGATGGAGGTTATCCTCAATCTGTCACCTTTGCACCTAGTCATCCCCCTTAGGGGAGGAGTCTAACCCCCTTAGGGGAGGGCTGGGGGTTAGAGAGTTGGTATTCTCACCTTTGGGCTCCCTCATCTGGCACCTCCCTAGGGATGGTATGGTTAAGAAGTATAGCTTCACAAAAAATTTTTCGTCGAAGCTGGGCACCAAAAGTGAGTGGAGCGAAGGATCCGCTCTGTTGGGCATTAAGGAACATGCCATAAAATGGTATACTGATGGGTCGAAGACCCTCGAGGGGACTGGGGCAGGGGTGGTTGGTCCAAGGATCAAGCACTCGGAACCCATGGGTAAATTTCCCAGCATCTTTCAGGCGGAGATATACGCTATTGGAAGATGCGTTCAATTTAACCTCGATAGGGAATATAGGAATCGGGAGATTGTAATCCTTTCCGATAGCCAAGCAGCCATTAGAGCTCTGGGTGCACCAGTTATTAACTCTAAAATGGTTTGGGAATGCCTAGATAAACTAAACGATCTGGGCAGTAGGAACAAAGTCGCACTTTGGTGGGTGCCGGGGCATGTTGGCATTGAAGGGAATGAGACGGCCGACGCCCTGGCCAAGATAGGCGCTATGACACCACTTTGGGCCGGAACCTTTTTGTGGGATTAGCGACCAGTTTCTGTTAGAGGAACTTAAGAAGGAAGAGGAGACGAAGAGATCTCAACTCTGGTACTCCCTCCCCGGTTTGCGGCAGGCCAGATCTGCTTGGGAAATTATAACCACGGAGTCGGAGCCTGCATTGGATTGAGTAAGAACAAGCTCCGCGTACTTACGGGTTTCCTCACGGGGCATTGCCGACTTAGAGGACACCTGGCGAAGCTGGGCTTGGAAAGTGACAGCTCATGCAGATTCTGTGGGGAGTTGGAGGAAACTCCAATACATCTCCTAACAGACTGCGAGGCTGCCACTCAGAGAAGGTTCAGGAACCTGGGTAGCTACCAGGTGGAGGAGGGGGATATACCCTCTCTAGAGCCCGTCAGGGTATTAGGATTCCTCAGGGACCTCAACCTGATGGAGATATTGTAGAACGCATGTTCAATTGGGCATCCGTTCGGGTGCTATGGGCAAGCCTGTGTCCCCAGGGGCATAGCACAATAGACCTGCTCAAGGTCGCAGTGCGTTGGGCCCCCCCCGATAAAAAAAAAAAATAAAAAAAAAAAAAAAAAAAACTACGCCCACGATCCCCCCCGGCCAATCAGCGATTTCGACAAGCCCTAAGCCTCGCCCAGTTACCCCCTCCCCTTAAATAATCATCCAAATCGATATCTCCACTTTCTTTGCACCCCCACCTTTTAATCTATCATCCAATCCGATGACATCGAATCGAACTCGGAATTTCAACAACATATTTAATTCTAATTAACATTATTTAGATGACAGAATTGTCTAATAAACTGAAATAGCACTTTAAATGGAAACCTAACCCCACCCCTCCCCTAAAAGTGCCCTTTAATGCATTTTCCCGGAGAAATGTTTCAAATAAAAGTTGTAGTTCTTTGTATGTGTGGTTGATGTTTGATGTTTAAAGAAAATCGTCGGAGCCATTTTTGAGAAAATCGCAAAAAAGTAAAAAATCCAACTAGTAAAGTGGTACTTCCGGTTGAGGAATTTTGACAGATAACGTAGTGTCAGATCCCACAGTGATACCTAAACGGAATATCAAGTTTCAACTTTCTACGGTTTTTCGTTTTGAGCTATGCTGTTCACATACATACCACACACAGACAACCACCACCACACACACACACACAACACACACACACACAGACCATTTGCTAAAAACCACTTTTTTGGACTCAGGGGACCTCAAAACGGATATTTCCGGTAAAAACTCGATATCGAAAATTTGACACGATTACAATACTTCCTCTTACTAGGAGTAAGAGAAAGTAAAAAAAAAATTGACTTACCCCTTCCAGCTCGCTGCTGCTGCTGATATTAACACGACGCGCACTTACACAGAACTGAACTGCATCTGGCAATACAATCTACTATAGTAACCTTTATCCCCCCTCCTATGACGTAATTGCTAGTTTGGGGCATGCGCATATCTGCCGCTGCCTTATTGATTACAAATATCAATTTTATTATATATTACAAAACCATTGCCTTTTCAATATATTATTCGTATGACGTCACACAGCAATAGCATTGCCACTGCCTTATTGATTAAAAACATACATATTGATTTATTTATTACCACTGCCTTCTAGACAATTCCCATTCAGATTACGTCACACAGCCTACAGTGTTTCATCGCCAATCCCAATATATCGATTACAAATATCGATTATTCATATTGATTAAAATCGATTTTATGAATATAATTTATTTTTAAGAAAATGCTATCTATTGCTTCTACCGCAACAGGTTAGTTATTGCATCACCTTTTGAAATTAAACTTTGTTCTAACTAGGAAAAAAAAAAATTATCTATTCTTATTTTAATCACTTTTATTATTTTGTTTATTCAACTTTGTACTCAAATAAATATATCTTGCCTATCCGAACATGTTACCACAGGTCTTTTTCTTTTTGGCCTCATGCTTGTTGCACACAGGTCTTCTTAGCGTGTTTTGTAATACTTTTTTCTTTTTTTTTGGAGGGGGGGAAAATGCCTTCGCACAAGTGTGGGGCTCGAACCCCTAAAAACCCCCTCCTCTCTCGCAGGCATACGCCCACCCCGGAACTGCTAAGGTATTACTTCGCGGTGGTGCCTCGTAATACGCCCTAACGGGCACACTCCAGACTAGCTGGACCCCGTCCTCGGGAGGTCGAGGTGCCGGTTCATCTCAATAATCTTCATCCGAAGAGCCGTCCGGACAAAGATAACAACCCTGTCCCACCAGTCTCTTCGGATGAGCATGGTCCTCACCACCGTTTCCGGGGTAACCCTCCCGATTTCAGCCTCCAGCCTTCGTCTTTCTCTCGCCCATCTCTCACACACGAAAAAGGTGTGGCAGGCGTCGTCTCTGGCGGCATCTCCGTATATGCACGCCGAGTCTCCTACCTTCCCCACCCTACACAGGTAAACGGCAAAGCAACCGTGTCCCGTGAGAAATTGGGTGAGAAAGTAATCGACCTCGCCGTGCTTTCTACTCACCCATTCCTCCAAGCTTGGGATGAGCCTTGCCGTCCACCTACCGCGATGCTCCTCCTCCCAACGCTCCTGCCACCTCATCAACATGGTCCTCCTGGCTAGCAATCTGGCCTGCGCCTCTCCAATCTCGGCCTTCATCTCCCGGACTGCCATCTCTCTTGCGCCATGAGGTCGATAGGAGCTACCCCTGCAACCACCAAAACCGCAGGCCACGACACAGTGCGGTACGCACTGGCGATCCTCAAAGCCCCCCTCCTCTGCACCGCGGTCAGCTGCCTCTGGTGTCGTTTCTTTCTTAGGGCTCTAGCCCAAACCTCGCATCCGTACAAAAGGATGCCATTTGTGACGGACATGAGGAGCCGGCGTCTGCTGGCCCTCGGTCCTCCCACATTAGCCATCAACCTGCTCAAGCTCGCAGTTACCCTTGCCGCCTTCTCGCTGGAGCGCCGCACTTGCTCCCAGAACGTCAGCTTGGTGTCTAAATGCACCCCCAAGTACCGGACGGAGCTCTGAGCTTTCAACGTTCTGCCGTCGATCCTCACGCCCCAGGCACTTGGGATCCGACATCTAGTGAGCAACACTATCTCCGTCTTCTCCGGAGCCAAACTCAGACCATGTTCCTCTAACCAGGCCGTGACACGCCGCATTACTTGACGCAATCTTATATGTGCCACCTCGTAATCCCTGGCTACCACCACCGCGGCAATATCATCCGCGTAGCCCACCAGGAACGAGTCTTCCGGCATACCCATTCGCAGAATGCCATCATAGGCCACATTCCACAGATCGGGGCCTAGGATAGAGCCCTGCGCCGCTCCCCCTGTAACAACTCTACTACGGGGTCCCTCCGCAGTATCATAGCGCAGCTGTCTGTCCCTCAGGTAGCTGCGTATCACCCGTAATAGGTATTCCGGCGTATGGAACACGGTTTCCAGGCTCGCTAATATGTCCACCCACCTTGCCGAATTAAAGGCATTACGGACATCCATCGTTGCCAATAGCACGACCCGCCTCGTACGCCAGGTCCCCAGCTGTGCCCTGTATGCAGTTTTCACCACCTCTTCCACGGCTCCAATGGTAGACCGACCACGTCTGAAACCGACCACCTCCTCCTGAGCTCGGCGATCTCATCCGTCCACCAGTAAACCGGGGTCCTCCCTCTACGGCTCTTACTCTTCCTCGGCATGGCCATATCACATGCCCGCCGTATCAGCCGCATGGTGGCGCCAACAATGTCCTCCGACGTGCCCCCGCACCGTGTTCACTTTCAATAACCTCTGACAGAATCGTCTCATCCATCTTATCTACCTTCCATCCATTCGTACCCCCCTGATTATATGTCACCGCGCGATGCCCAGGGGACAAATCGAAGGTGATATATTGATGGTCGCTGCCAGTGTAATCCTCAATCACTCTCCACCCCACCACCTCCCGTTCTAGGCGGTCTGACACCAGGGTGATATCAGGAATCGTCCCTGACTGGCCGGGTCTTCGAAAAGTGGGTGTGTTAACCACGTTAGCCACCGTAAGCCCCGTCCTAGCTGCCATTTCGAGGATATATCTTCCTCTGGAATCCGTGGTATTCATACCCCACTCCACCGCCCTGGCGTTGAAGTCCCCAGCGACTACAGCCGCACCCTCCAGCTACCGCGTGAAGTCCTCAATCCCGTCCACTAATTCTCTGAATTCGAGAATGTTCACATTCGTGCTGAGGTAGCAGCTTACATAAGTAATACCTCCATTCATAACCCAGACAAACCCACGTTCGGCACCATGCCTCATCACGTGAGCGGTCCCTGTCTCCGGTATTCAGATCGCTGCCGTTCCGAGAACATCAGCATACCAGTCGGATCTCTCTCTATTACGGTACTGCTCACTAATCAACACAATGTCAGGTCTCTTGTCCAGACTTAGTTGATCCAACAGAGCATCCGCAGTTCTGCTTCGATGGAGATTCCCCTGGAGGATCCTCATAATCCACTATTCTTACGTTTCTCATCCAATGCTTCTCTAAATGTTGGGCATCCTCCTGTCCCGAGGACATGTTTAGTGCCTCCGTACCTAAACCGCGCTCTTCACACAGAACGCATTTCGGTTCCCCTCTGCACTCCTTCTTCACATGACCCTCCTCTCCGCACTGGATACAAATTCCTAACCTCTTTCTATCCGGCCCCCTGCAATCTGTCTGCCGATGACCGAAGTCAAAGCAGGCATGCATCGAATCACTTCGACCCTACGCCTTATCCTGCAGTTGATCCACCCTATTTTAATACGGCCGGTCTTCATCGACTCACTGGCTCCCCGTGCGGCAAGCACCACGATAGCCATTCTCTGCTCTCTGGCATTCGTCTTGGTGACCATGACCCTCAATTCGCCGGTCAGCTCTCCAATCTCCCTCAAGATGGCCTCCCGCACCTCATCTTCTGTGTAAGGCTATCCATGTCCCTAATCTCCAGGGTGTCCATAGGTTCAAGGCTACGTATCGTTGCCCGATCCCCAAGGATGGTCCTCAATACATCCGTGAAACCCTTCTTATCTGACGGATTTGCGCTCAATTCCAGAAGGACGTCCCCTGCCCTCGTTCGCCGGATCGCCTTGACGTCTGTGCTCGCCCCCTCCGGGCTGGCCTTCTTTCGTATTTCCCCGAGCACCTCCGCATATGTCCTACCCTCCGTTGGCTTAATCAGCAACGCGTCGGGTCGGGTCGGTCGGGTCGTTTTCTTTTTCTTCTTTTTTTTCCTCTTTTTATTACTTCCGGGGCTCTCTTCCCGCTCTTCATTTACCATGGCCTCCTTTTTGTCCCGCCTACGGACCTTTTTTGACTGGGCGACCGCCCACCCATCAGGAGTCCCCTCTTCTTTCCTTTTCTTCTCCGTGGTCCACGGTCGTTCCGCCGCTAGAGGCAACCCTTTTACTATCGCCAGCAATCGGCGTCTCCGCCGGAGTTTTTTCTATCGCCGGGGTCTGCGTCGCACGCGTCAACCCCTGCACTTGCTCCTGAGGGCTTCTACCAGCTGCTTTCCAGGCCTTTCGGTTACAGTCCACAGCCTCCATCGCCTCTTCCATCTCAATCAGAGCCTTTTTAATGTTTATGCTCACATTCTTCTGCTTACAGGTAATCTCCTGCATTTTCCTGAGGATAGTCTTGCATCTGTTCCACTGCAACTCCTCCTCCTTACGATATTTCTCCCTCTTCTCCTGGGCTGGACTATTCTGCCAGGTAGGTGTAGATAAACCTCCTTTCGCACTTGCCCTCCCCGAATCTCCTACCGTCCTTTCCGCTGCGCGTGCTGCGTCTACTTTCCCTTTTTCTCCCGTAGCAGCTAAACTGGTCACCAGAGGGGGTGTCCTCTGCAGTTTAGCCCTCTTCTCAAACGGGTTTTTACCTTCTCCACTATCATCTTCCCCCCCATTCCCTAATGGTCTTGTTATTTTACCATCCATAATATGTTTGGGTATTTGCCCCATTCAGGCACAGGGTCGCGTTCTCGGACCATAGCCGAGGCAACAGCCAGCATTCCACCTCCCGCTATCCCTGCGCACCATAGAAGAGCACTTCCGTTCCAGTCGTCCTTTCCCATCTTTGCACTGCGCACCAGACCCAGTGGCAGCCGCCGATGGTTCCGTAGGCCTTCCGGGAAGCCTCCTCTACACCACCTCCTGGCCAGCTGGCTGGCACAGGTGTTTCCCCTAGTTTGAGGCGTGCTATTTCCCCAAACCCCAGTTCGCTCGGCTCCGATTCACAGCAAAGAGGCGTGTTGGATCCCAAATCCCGCAGGTAGACGTTCACCTCAACCTCCAGCTGCGGTCTTCCCCGAGCCTCTGTTTCACCCATGCGGAGAGAAACATGGGCGCCCCTCGGCCAGGTGCGGACGGGGAGCCCGCATATACAAGCACGAATGCGAGTACTGACCGTCCTAACTTAGGGGTGGCCCTAAGGTGTGTACTGTGGTGACCTTTGTATAATGTGTCAGTGTACTGTGAATATGTATTGATGTGTATTGTTTTGGTGCATTGTGTATGGTGTACTGAGCTACGGTAACCCGTGGGGACGCTACACCTCAGGTGGCTGCATACAACAGCCCACCCCGTGCGGGGAATGTTTTGTAATACTTAAACCTATTAAGTAAAACGTAAGTATATACAATGAGTCATCCAGGAAAAGGCTGATTTTATTATTTCTAACAATGTTAATACTTATTCCTATTTAGAAAAAAAAATCTATTTTTATCTTATACTCTTTTTAATGTTTTGTTTATTAAACTTTGTACTCATTACCAGTCTTGCCTGTCCGGACATGTTACCACAGGTCTTCGTAGCATGTTTTGGAATACTTAATCCTATAATGAAAAATGTTTGTATATACAATGAGTTATCATGCATTTCTCAACAAGAATGTGAACTCATAAAACCTGCCCATCTTTGCGAAAGGTTTATTTTTTCGAATATTGTTAATCTTAATCCTATTATAAAAAATGTACATACAATGTGTGACTTCTAGGAAAAGTTTATTTTTTTGTTTCTAACATTGTTAATACTTAATCCTATTATGAAAAAAGTATGTTTATACAATGATATACAATGTTAAGACTTAATCCACAAGGAGACTATTGCAGACCACTACAATCTGCCCCCGCTCTTGACGTCATTTTCTCAACCAATCAGAATGCAGTACTGTACTATCAATATTTTATTTACTCTCAGAAGGACCCCGTCGAATACCTTCAGAGTCCAACCGCTTCCTTTCGAGAGGGGAATTATTTTTTTATTTTATATGAAAAAACTTGTCATACCTGCGATTCGATCCTAAAATTTTTACGTTGGAAGTCTATCATAACCAGTCGGCCACAATGGTCCTCTCCCTAGCTATAGTTTTCAACGTACACTTCTATCTTAACCTCCGCACTATCATAATTTTATTCCTGCTTAACCCACTCAAGAAACATTCAGTTTAAAAACAATATGGCGGAATGGCATCTAACTTTCACCACACAATCAAAATAATAATAATAATAATAAAAAATTGACTTACCCCTTCCAGCTGCCTGCTGCTGATATTTCACTCTATACTTAACACGACGCGCACTTAAAAAGTACTGAACAGCATCTGGAAAAACAATCTACTATAGTAACGTTTATCCTCACTCCTATGACGTCATTGCGCGTTTCAAGCATGCTCACCGTCACTATATCTGCCGCTGCCTTATTGATTAGAAATATCGAATTTATCATATTGTATAATAAAACCTCTGCCTTCTCGACAATTCCCACTCCTATGACGTCACGCCAACATCATTGCCACTGCCTTATTGATTAAAAATATATTAAATGTTTAATTTTATATGTATAACAAAACCATTCTAATGTAGTAAATTCGCATTCAGATAACGACACACAGCCTATAGTGTTTCAATATGTCACTGCCAATCGCAATATATCGATTATTCATATTGATTAATAACGATTTTATGAATATAAATTTATTAATAAGAAAAATACTATCTATTGCTTCTACTACAACAGGTTAGTTATTGCATCACCTTTTGAAATTAAACTTTGTCCTAATTAGCAAAAAAAAAAACTATTCTTATCTTAATCGCTTTTTATTATTTTGTTTATTCAACTTTGGACTCAAATAAACATAACTTGCCTGTCCGGACATGCTACCACAGGTACCACTAGGTTTCTTCCTAGCATGTTTTCTAATACTTAATCCTATTAAGAAAAATTTAAGTCATCCTAGAAATGGGTTATTTTTTTTTTTCCAACAATGTTAATACTTAATCCTATTCAGAAAAAAAACTATTTTTATTTTTTTAATTGTTTTGTTTATTATACTTTGTACTCATTACGTTTCTTGCCTGTCCGGACCTATTACTACAGGTCTTCTTAGCACGTTTTGTAATACTTAATTCTATTATGAAATAAAGTATGTTTATACAATGATATACAATGTTATATCCTCAAGGAGACTTATTGCAGACCACTACAATCTACCCCCGCTCTTGACGTCATTTTCTCAACCAAATAGAATGCAGTACTATACTTTCAATATTTTATTTCGATTATGGCACTAGCAATAGAATTGTGACTCTCCTGCGCTTAGCTAATAGGAATGCAGTATTTACATGCAGCCTAATAATCGATTATTTTAAATATCGATTCATCTGACAGTATAAAAAGCTTACACTCTTTGTGCTCGTCGTCATTCTAGTTTTGCTGTGCCTTGTCATCTGAAGAACTAGCCGTGAGTACTGTTTCCATTATTTCTTAATCATTTTAACTTTCCTTATCATTATTATTTTATTGCTCTTATTGCTTGCTTTTATTGCTATATCTCTATTTTGTTTTATTATAATTATTAATATTTGGTTCTGATTTTATTTTTGACCTTAATATATTTATTAACGTTCTAAAATTTTATTATTTTTCTATTAATCATTTCATCTTTGTTTTTGCTTATTATTATTTTATTGCTTTTATTTTTTTTTCTTATTTTATCATTATAGATATTCCTATTTTATCTTATTTAATTTTTTAACTATTTACATAATATATTTATTAACGTTTTAAAGTTTTATTATTTTTATTTCATTTATTGTACGTATATTTGTGAGTAGTTATAGTTTTTTATGCTTTATTCCGGTGATGGGTTTTTAGTTTTAAGTTTTGTGCGTATTTATACTTTTATATTTCTAAAAATGGAGTGCCAGTTTTCTAAGAAAATGTTTGTTTGAAGGATTTTAAGGAACATCATGAAGCCGCATACGAGGCACATGAGCAAAACCGGACATTTCAATCTTGTGGCAAAAGATATTCTTACAGGAAATCTTTGCTTGCTCATGTGCGGCGTTGCGGCAATGAAGCACGGCCGTCATGCCAAAGAGAGCTCGACTACATGCGGCTCAAGGGCAGTTGTATGAGCTAGAAATCGCTTTCGGAGGAACTCTGCGAACATACTTCCTTCCATGCTCCGGTGGAGCCGATGCATTAGAATTTCTAACCAGTCAGTTAGATACATTGCGACGGCTGCCCACGGAGTACATGACAGAGAATGAAGCTCCCTTAAAGTATAATTTAGTCTTGGAGGCGACATTTGAAAACATGAAAGGTGAAAGTACCGATCGCGCCTTCAACACCAAGAACACAACAATTTATGAAGACTCCTCCATCCAAGAAACCCTCAATGAAGGTTTTAAAAAAATTATTGCTGAGATGGAGAAGTCCGCACTGAAAGGGAGCGGTTGGATTCTGAGGGTGTTCGTCGGGGTCCTTCTGAGAGTAAATAGGTTTCTACCTCCGGGGGTCGCAGCTTCATACCGCTGCCCCTACATATAAATACTAAGAAAGCTGTAATCAATGTGCAGAACACTGACGACCGGTGCTTCAAGTATGCCATTCTCTCCCGCGTCGTTGAAAGAAAACACAATGCCTTTCCAAATACAAGAACTTAGAACACAGTTACAATTTTGACTGCATTCTTTCCCCACTCCTCTCCATGAAGTGAAGAAGTTTGAGAAATATAACAATATTTCGGTCAACGTCTTCACTCTTGGAGAGAAGGGAGACGTGTACCCTCTGAAGGTGGTAAAGCAGGAGAAGGAAGGCCATCGTGATCTCCTTCTCCTGACGCTGGAACTATATTTATTTCACTCAATTTTCACTTATTATACTCAATTTTGATAGATTAGTGGCTCGTCAGATTACAAAACACAACAAAGGATGCACGTTTGCAAGCGATGCTTCACGCATTTTAACCCCGACGGCGTGAACACCGCAAAGCGGGTGAAGGAGCATGCGGAGTAGTGTGGAGTGAACAGACCGAGCCGTATTGTACTGCCTGAATGCGGCGACGATAGGCGTCCTCCAACTATTTCTTTTGAAAAAAATACAAAAATACAGATGAGGGTTCCCTTCCTCGTATACGCAGATTTTGAATGTATATTAAAGAAAGTAGATAGTAACGGCAACAATGCGGGTCAGTGATACACCACTCCGTACCAGAGTCACCTTCCAATGAGCTTCGGCGCCTTTGAAGTACGTTGTGCATTTCGTCAACTTGCGGCAAGAAGACATTCCACGCCACTATCTGCCTGCCGACTTTCCTGCGGAGCTCTACATCTATTCAGGTGAGGATGCCGCAGAGAAGTCTATGACTCACATATAGGCAGTTGCGGAAAAGGTGTCTCTGGTGTAGCAAATGCTACCCTTGACACCTTCCCAGCTGGAACATTTCCAAAAGTCCTAAACCTGCTACTTTTGCCATTCGTCCTACACCAATTCCGATCCTAAAGTCGCGGATCACGATCATATCACAGGTATGTATCGTGGTTCTGCACACTCTTCCTATAACATCCTCTACAGAACTCCTCGCTTCCTTCCCGTATTCCCCCACAATCTGAGCGGTTATGACGCCCACTTTATTGTTCACGAGTTGGGGTATGACTCAAGTTGTATTGACGTTATCCCCAACAGCGAGGAAAAATACATTTCCTTCAATAAAAAGTGGACGCCCTGACCGCCAGATTTGTGGACACCTTCCGCTTCATGGGTTTCAGCTTAGACAGGTTGTCAAAGACTTTACCCAGAGACAAATTCAATGATACGGGTAAATTCTTCCCCGCCGACAAGATGGATCTGGTCATAAGAAAAAAAGTCTACCCCTATGATTACACGGACTCCTTCGAGAAACTTAGGGAAACGGTTCTACCCCCTAAGGAGGCATTCTGTAGCACCCTAAATGAATGCCACATCTCGGAAGGACTATCAGCATGCACAGTCATTCTGGGAGGCTTTTGAAATTAGAACCCTGGGGGGGGGGGTGCAGCGAGCTCTACCTTAGGTAGACGTAATGCTCCTTTTTTTTTTTTCTTTTATTTAGAATTTTACAACTACATGCTGTACATGTAACAAGTAAAAATGCTAAAAGTATATAAAAATAAGACGTGAAAGGCGTGAATGGTAGATTATC
Source organism: Triatoma infestans (assembly GCA_011037195.1). NCBI lineage: Eukaryota > Metazoa > Arthropoda > Insecta > Hemiptera > Reduviidae > Triatoma > Triatoma infestans. Next base: position 170,459 of record JAAEAF010014928.1, on the reverse strand, counting down.
CATTGATAACCACCAGTAGTTGCCCAGATGGTCGCGGGGCCAACGACGCTTCAATCATCTCGTAGGGTTTTCTGGCAGTGTAGTTGAAGAGAGAATATGAACAAGAGGATTAGGATGGAGGGAAAGTTTACTGTGGAAATTGAGATACTTGGATTTCGCTAGAGTATGGACGAATGAATGTTGAGGTCAGTATGTATAGTTTTATTGGAGACGTAATAAGGCGCGTCGACGATGCGACGTAGGATCTTGGATTGAAGGGTTTGAATTCTGTTAATGTTGTTTCGTTTTGCGGTACCATAAAGTTCTAGTCCATAATTCCAAATTGGTGCGGGCAATGCGATATAAAGTCGTCTTTTATTTTGTAGGGTCAGTTTGGAGCGTTTGTCAAGTAGTCTGTAACGTTGGTTAAAGTACGTCCGTTTGAGCCTAGTATGAGGGTTCCAAGTCAGTCGTTTGTCTAAGTAAAGTCCAAGGTAACGAACATGGTCTGCAGCTGGTATTAGGTTATTGTACAAGTAGACTGGAGGTATGATTTTTTTGTTCAGGGTGAATACTATAAATTTAGATTTATTTGTATTGATTTTTATTTTCCATTTAGTTAGCCAGAATTCTAATAACTGAAGATGATAGTGGATGGAACGTTTGGAACATACAGGATCATTATGGGATGAAAGTATTGCTGTACCATCGGCGTAAGTAAAGACTGCTGTGTTGGGATGTGTTGGAATATCAGCAGTGTAAATTGTGTAAAGGATGGGTGCCAGACTGCTGCCTTGTGGCACTCCGGCAAGAATAGGGTAAACTGGTGAAGTAGATGATCCTTGAATAACTTGGTAGAAGCGGTCTGTTAAATATGATTTTAGAATAAGATAGTATGTGTGAGGTAGGATGCCTTTGAGCTTCCACAATAAGCGTTCGTGCCAAACGCAATCGAACGCCCTTGACACGTCCAAGAATATGCCAGCGCAGTATTGCTTCCGCTCTAGGGAGGTAGCGATGACGTCTACAACACAACGCGATGTGCCTGCTGAATTGTGGAATGTCCACTACGAAATCCAAACTGATGGTGAGGAATAATTTGGTGAAAATCTAGAATTGGTTGAAGACGTAGAAGTAATATTTTTTCGAATATCTTTGCTAAAATAGGGAGGAGGCTGATAGGACGGTAGGGGGTAGGGAGATGTGTGAGTTTGTTCGGTTTGAGAATCATACGTACGGAAGCAAATTTCCAAATGATAGGAAACTATGTAGTTCTAAATATAGCGTTGTAAAGAGTAGTTAGGAATACTATGGCTTTGTGTGGAAGTTGGCGAAGAATATTAGAGGTTATTAGATCGTAGCCAGGGCTCTTCTTTTTAGGGAGTTTAGTGATAATTTCTGTTACTTCAGTAGGTGTGATAGCTTTAGGAGGCAGTGAGAGCGGTAGAGCGATGTCAAGCTCGCTGGTGATATTAGAAGTGTTTTCTGTATCCTGAGTGTCAGAGTGCGGAATAAATACTGCGGTGAGGTATAAAGATAAGAGATTAGCTTTTTCTGTATCTGTCTTAGCCCAAGTACCGTCGTCATGGCGTAAAGGAGTTGAAACTGTTCTGTATTTAAGAATTCGATTCGTGGCGTCCCACATTGAGTTGTCGTCAGTAGTAAGTGTTGCGGTATATTGGCATATTGATTGTTGTAATATTTGTGAAGTTCATTTTTTAATTGTCTGATAAGTACGTTAAATGAGTGTTTGTGAGATGGATACCTAGTACGCTGCCAAAGAGCTCTCGCTCGTCTTTTTTGCGTAATAAGCATCCTTAAATGTAGAGGTAGGTTAAAGGGAGTAGAATGTGTTTTGTTGATCGAAAAGTGTGTGGTAGCTTGCCATATGCTTTGCTGAATTACTTCTGTCAGATATTGGACATTATTGTCTATTTCGTTGGGCGTTTTAAGTGATGTTTTCAAGTCGAGTTTGAGATTTAGCAAATTTTTGAAGAGGTTCCAGTCTATAGTTCCGTTTATCAATGTTTGTCTAGGAGGAATGGGTTTGGGGTGAATATCCTTAGAGAGTACAACTGGACTGTGGTCGGATGAAAGATCAAATAATGTATAAGATTCGACAGAGTTGGACGATATGTTTGAGCAAATAAAGAAGTCAAGGAGATCAGGAAGTTTATTTAAGGAAGTGGGCCAGTACGTTGGCTGTGCTGGAGTAACACAAGTCAGCTGAGTCTGGGTTAAGGCATTGTAGAGAGTGCGGCCGCTGGGGTTAGCTACGCGATTGCCCCAGAAAGGATGTTTTGCGTTGTAGTCGCTACCGCTAATGAATTGGGATCCCAAGGATTGGAAGAAGGCCAGGAACTGATCAGAGTTGATTACATGATTGGGTGGGCAATACACTGCAGCAATATATAAGTAAATGGCTCGGAAAGCAATGATATTACCGTCGGTTGAAAATTATTTGTGGGGCTATGAACAATTAGAAAATGGGCCAGTTTGTTGCGAATTAATATAGCAAAGCCACCATGAGCTGTTCCGTCGGGTGGTCAGTCCTGTAGAGTGTGTATCCATTAATATAAAAATATGTTCTTTCAGCGAAGTGAGTCTCAGTGATAAGGGCTATGTCAATTCGTTTGTCATGAAACAGTATGTCTAGTTCTTGTTTGTGTCTAATAAGTCCGTTGGCATTCCACAGGAGAATATTGAGAGAGTGTTGGCTGAGTGGCATTAGGGAGTTATGCCAGGAAGTAGGCGTTCACTACAGAGGCCAAGAGATTTATTAGAGGATTGATAAGGGTTTTGAAATCAGATAGGAATGAGTTAAGGAGAGAAGAGATATCGAGAGAAGAGGCGGATGTAGAGGGATGTGTAGACGTCTGAGCAGGCGCGAGCCCTGAGACCATCTGGGAATATGTACATTTATTGTTGTTCTTTGGCTGGCTTGAATTCATGATTGATGGGAAGTCGGTAGGTTGTGTAACTTCAGAATATCCTGGGCCTGCGGGAGAGGAGCGTTGAGCGGATGGCTGGCTGTATACTGGGGGTGTCCTCCTTGCTCGCTGAAGTTCTTTATATACTGCGCAACCTTTGTAATTAGCGGGATGTTCGCCATTGCACAATACACACTTGGCAGGAGTGTTACGTGTGTATTGCATTCTTGAGTGAAATGCTCTCCTGCGCACTTCACGCATTTTGGTCGGTGTTGGCAGTAGGACTTGCTGTGACCATATTCTTGACAGCGTTTGCATTGTATGATTAGACGCTGTTTGTGAGGTTCTTCTACCTTAATTTTAGTATAACATAATATTTCGAGGTCGAAGATATTTTTATTATTCGAATTAGGTTCTAAGTCTACGAAGAATAGGGGTAAAGATTGCTTAGTGACTGGGTGGATTACTGAGGACACATTGCGTGCAATATCTGATAACCACTCGATAAGATTTGTCTTCTTGTAGTTGGTAGGTGTGATATTCAGCTTTCTTTTCATTTAGGTAATGTATAATAGCTCTCTAACTTTCTACGTTTTTGGCGTTGACAATTAAGTCGGTAATCCGAGCTTTAGAAGTTGTTGGCTCCCACCAGTTCCGAAAGGGCTTTACAGAAGTCGGCATACCTAGTCGCACTTTTAATATAAATGGGCGGAGGTTTATGGATACGTTGTGCAGGTGTTGCTGTTGATGTAGGTGCTGTTTCCATTTCATTTGTGGCAATAGGTGAAAAAGGATTCCTGGGACTCCTGGTGGGGACACCTGGGTAAGGACTCCTGGTGGGGCTATTATTGTCTCCTCTATGGATGGATTAGTATTTGGTTGGTGGCTAGTTCCTGGAAGTTGATGACTATCGTTAGGAGTTTGGGGTAAGATGTCTGTGTGTATTTTATTTGCTGTTAATTTTGTTTGTTAACCATTATGGTTTGCGAACCTTTCTTATTTTTTGGAGGGGAATTGTTGGGAGTTTTTTGTTTTCTTTTTAAAGATTTTGTAGAAACTGATGTGGTCGACTCTTCTGAGGAACTAGTGTATGTTTCAACGCTAAGAACCATCAGGAGGAACCCGTTGGCAGATTAAATTAATATAAATAAATGAATAAAGTAAAATAATTATAAATTGTTACTTAAAAGTATAAATTGTTATAATTATAAAGTGTTATAAGTAAGTAAATAAGTGTTGAAAAAACTATACAGTCAAATTAGTAAAAGATAACAAATAATAACTTTCACTTGTTTTAAAATGTCACAAATTGTACTCACTGCTAGGTTAGTTTTTAATTATATCGTTTTTTTAATACTTAATAGGATGAACTTCAAAACTTCACTATCATTCACTGAGAATCCATAAATAGTACAATTACTTTGTAATAAATGATAGTAATTTACACTGATACAAACATCATAAATACTCAGAAAAAGTAGACAAAATTTTAAACAATTTGTTTTCAATAGCTGTCAGCTGATTCATTCGTAATGCTCCTATGTGACATCTTTGAAAATTTCAGGGATGTTTGCATAGGAGCATATTCGCTGGACCCTGCCCGGTATTTCACGGCTCCCGGACTGGCACGAGACGCCATGCTTAAGTGTACATGGGTACAACTCGATCTGCTCACGGACTACGACCAGATCCTGATGATCGAGCGGGGCATTAGGGGTGGCATTTGCCAATGCAGTCATCGCTATGGTAAAGCTGATTATTTCTATCTGTACCCAGATCGAGACCCCCATAAGGAATCGTCACACATTGCCTACCTAGATGCAAACAATCTGTAGGGTGGGCAATGTCAAATCCGCTTCCTTATGGCGGTTTCGAATGGGTTCGTGATCCGGATAGTCTAGACTGGGGCAATATGCAAGAAGATGGTCCCTTCGGGTATATCAGTAGGGGGGAAAAGGGAGTTCTGGCGCAGTTGATGTCATCAACATCGGAGCCGAATCCCCTCCCACGCACAGTAGGGTGAGGGGCGAGGTTATGAAGATTTTTTTTTACAATATTCCAAGTTTTGATTCTGGGACCTTTTACTCTAAAGATGGGCAGCTCTACCCACTTACACCATCACTGCCAGTTGGAATCGTATGTATTGTTTAAGTTCTATCAAGTCACTCACTCTTTCTCTCTACGGTCGTTTCTCTCTCTTTCTAACTCTATCTGGTTCTGCCGGTCGTTGCTCTTTCAATTGAGTTGAGCCGCCGCCAGCACTATTTTCTTAAACTGTGATTGTCGATTGACATCTACTTAATTATTGCATCTAGTAAATATTGCAAGTTAGTGTTAGTATCGTATTTTTGTGAGTTGGTCACTTACTCTAAAATAAAAAACAGGTTCTCCCTGCATCACGACTATTCCATTTGTGGAATGTTGCTCTTTCAATTGAGATGAGGCCGCTAACACTATGTTATTATTATATTTAAGTTTTTTATAAACTGAGATTATCATATGACATCTATTTAATTATATATATATAAAACCACATCTTCTACTCTTAATTAGATTTTTAGCTAAATCCTCTTTTTTGAATTATATATAAGTAATCACCACTCTTTCTCTGTACGGTCGTTTCTCTCTCTTACTAACTCTAGTTGGTTACTCTTTTTCTGCTGGTGGTTGCTCTTTCAATTGAGAAGAGACCGCTAACACTATTTCTTAAACTGAGATTATCATATGACATCTGTTTAATTATATATATATTACCACCTCTTCTTCTCTTAATTAGATTTTTAGCTTTTTTTTTGAATTATATATAAGTAATCACCAGTTGGATGAATATAGTTAACAGTGAGAATTATCAGATGTTTATTTCTAGATTATCTAATTTTAATCTTCACAATATTGATTTAGCTCAAAGATTTATTGACTTAAATAAAAAATTATTAAAAATAGAAAAATATGCTAGTGTATTTATTGAAAGAGCAGCTAACAAACTTTACTTAAACAACAATGTATTTGGTCAAATCCTGACCAACAGACGGGGCTAGATACATGTCATTGTGTACTCATATCATCCAAGGATATTGATAATAATTTAAATGGTTTGGTACTAAGTGGGATCTTTAAACTTCAAGTGATGTGAACTTTTTTTTTTTTAATCAGTTGTACACAAACATGGCTAGATGTGAAATGGGTCTACAACTGACTACAAGTTTTCCACTCAACAAACACCACTCTAAGGTATTAATAACTGGTCTCTCCCAAGATTATGTGCCTCTGGTAGCGGTGAGGTCGAGAAAAGATGTTATTTATCTACATGTTGAAGACTGGTTGAAAGATGTTATTTATCTACATGTTGAAGACTGGCTGACTCTGGAGTCAAATATGCAGACTTTCAATGACTTCTTCAACGGAAAAGAAGCAATTCCTCCAAATGAAATTAACCTTAAGAAGGCAACAATATATTTTCTTAAGTTTACATACAAAGTGATTTCCATCCAGGGTAAAGCAACTTGGTTGGAAGATCTTCTAAGTTTTCAACCTACCAAGATCAACCTGCTTAGAAATGAATACTTAAAACTTCAAAGCCTGTTTGAAGATGTAAATTTTCAGTTGAATTATCTGTCAAAACTTTGTACTTCTAATACATTGTTTCCATATTATCAAAAAAAATTTTACTCACCAACGCAAGTTTTATATTTATTTATCCCTCTAGTTTAAAAATTGCTAGAATAGTTAAGAAGGAAGCCATAAAAAACGCATACACAAAGAAATTATTAATTTATTAAAGTTTCTGTACTTATCCAAGTACGCTTTGTAAAGCCCAACTATTATACATACAGCTTATTATTTTTCCTTTTTAATATTTTTTTTACAAGATATACATCTTTATATTTAGTTTTCTGCAGTTCTTGTGTATAAAATGCTCCTTGAATAGGTTGTCCTGTCAAATCTTCCAACAAGTAAGTATATGGAATAGTCTCACGAACATTTTTAATTTTTAATATTTCAGTACTCCAATTGGGTGTATATCCTCTGCTAAAGAGAGTTCTTCTTTTCGAAATTCGTACATACGTAGTCACCTTTTTTAAATCATTGTTTATCTTTTCGTTTTACTTTAGAAGAGTAAACATTAGCTAGTAAGCATGATTTATTACCAAAATTTACTTCTGTTGGTGTCATACCCACCATACGGTGTACTTTGTTGTTGTAGGTATTTATGAGATCCGATAAATTTTTTGTATAATTGTAGTTTCCTTGAAGACTAAACAATTGATACATCATAGATTTAAAGGTTCTATTAAATCTTTCAACAACTGAACTTTCAATTTGGCTGTAAGTACTATGGTGATTAATGTTATCCCATTATCTGTCACTCTTCCAGTTGAATTAAAAATACTTTCCATAGCTTGAGTGATATCTTGAGCGCCTTTGGATTTAACAGGTTCCATCCAGGCGTATTTTGAAAAACAACCAATCACTGCTAATGTGTATTTGTAACCATTATTTTGGCGAGCATATGTATCATTTCCATTAAATCAGCACCTTTGAGCAATGTACGTCTTCCAGGGTAGCGTGAACTTCCAAGGGTATGAAGTTCAGCAATTACAGCCTCCTTGAAGGACATAATTTTTTGGTACTTTATCCTTTACTGAATCTCTCACATCTGATCTTTATTTCTAAAGATTAAATCTTATATTTAACAACAACTCTTGAAAACTTAATCGAAAATTGTTTTATGGTGATGGACTGTTAAAGGAATATTCGAATTGAATGCATTCAGTCTGTTTTTATTGTTTCAAATAAACGATTTATATAATTCTGAGTCACTAGTTTTCTAGCCTGATCATATGTTTGTAAAAGGTAATTTTTTCTTATGAAATGTTCGTCTAGATAGTTCTGAAGGTACAACTTGCTTACCAAATCTAATTGATCTATATAACTTTCCAAGTAGGTTTTAGTAATAAATTTATTTTTACCAGTAGTGTTTAAGGTAGTAACATACTTTTCCAGATATCTCTTATTAACAGCATCCGAACCACTTGAAGGATCACTCACTCCCACTAAACGTTTATTTTCAAAATCAATATAATCACCATCTTCAATCACTTACATGAAATACTTCCTTGATTTGGGCTAATGATCTACCAAACATGTCAACAGGCATGTTATTCTGTGGTGGCTAGCAATGAACAATTCCCCATACCTTACCAGTTTAATAAATAATATTAGCCTCTCTCCGCTCTTCAAGTATGGATTGAATTTCATTTTCATGTCCTGTATGACCTGCACTGGTTGAATCATATAGTAGCCTAAGTCGATCTACCAGTTCGTTGGGATCATCTCAATATTCATAAATACTTCGACCTTCTCACATGCCTTTACCAATTGTTTCCCTCGATCTTAGTATGTATTTACCACGTCTTGTTGCAACCAAAGTCAGAGGCGTTTGTCTATTTGAAGTAGTTGCTGGTGGAGTATACCTAGTTTGTATTGAAATTTGTTCCGGTGATTTGGAGGAGCGATTAAAAAGAGGAGCGATGATGTTTTTGTATTTCCATCCTCTGCTGGAACTAATTCCTTTTTCTTCACTAAACTGACGCTTATGCGCATTACTTCTAATTAAATTGTCTTTATAACTGTCTAAATTATTTTCTGAATAATGTATCGGTTGTTTTAAAAATAACAATTGTAACAAACCTGGTGTATCTTCATACCATTTTCCATTTACATTAATATCATTAGCATCTATGGTTACCTGATCATTTCCAATGGTCATCCCACCTTTTGGTAGGATTCTAATTCCATATCTATCATCCAAATCTCTAGTATCGGCACTCATATTTTCAATAAATATGGTTCTATTAAAGAGCCAATATCTTCTTCCCCCTTAAAGTTTTCTCTAATTCCTGTTTATCAATTTTTCTTACGTACTCTAATGGAGTGATCTCTTCTACATCCTCAAACGTTTCTTCTTGTTTTATTGGAATAGTATACCTTTTCAGTTGCACAGGGGTAGAAGCTTTAATTTTTGGGTGTAAAGACTCTTTAATTAGTGATTCTATTTCTGTTGAAACATCTTTAGTAGAAGGTTTAACCTGTGATTCCTTGCAGTTGAACCCTCCTTTTTCACTTTCAGAGGTGGATAATCTTGTTTTACCCGTTTTCCCAGTTGAATCAGCTCTTGTAGTGGTTCTGTTATGTTAAATTTGTTGCGTAGAGATTTAGAAAAATTCAATAAGTTGTTTAGTAACCTTGGGATCCATAACGGATTGAGAAAAGTATTCTACAATCAACTTATTTATATAGGATTCTATTTCCTAGATAAATGTATCCAAACCCTTCCGAAACGTACCATTGTAAAATCTCTTGTTTTGTCCAGAGTTATAAATCCATGCGGTTCCTCCCAGCATATATTACACATTTGTTTAAACTTATCAAATGGTACATTGGGAGAACTTATATGATCACTGTAAACAAGTTTTAAATTTAAGTCATCCTGTTTGAAACATAAAATAAAGTTGGCGTTGTCACGAATAAGGTGTTTAGGGATCCTAGCATAACTTTGGCAAAGATAGAAGCAGTCAATGTTCTTGTGACGCCCCATACTAAAATATTTCCTAATATTTTCCTGCTCATCCATTGAAATATCATCAAATACTACGATAGAGTTTGGTTCTGCGTTATCAGGAGTGGTGTTTACTGTATGGAATCCTATTTCTGGAACTAGTTTAAAAATTTCTTCCAAATATAAATATTTCTCTTGTTGAAGCGACTGACTGCATATTTATATGTGTGTGAATTTCAGCCAATTTGTTTGAAAAAGCAAACAAGCCATAAGATTGGTTTTACCAGAGCCTGAACTTCTGCAAATAAGTGCTCGGATATTATCAGGCAGCAATGCTCCATGACGATTAATTTTCACACGGTCACAAGTTGAATTATTCAGGAGATTGCAGATAGGTAAACTTTCGCTTTGCTTCTCTAAATGCATATTAGAACATGTTTAATAAGGGGGTGGATATATATATAGTTTCAGGTCTCACTAATGCCATCATTATGAGAAGAAAAACTGTTGGAAGAGATCTTATAAATTCAGTGATTAACAAACTTCCTTTTGAAGTGCATATACGCGGTTATAGATTTTGCGGTCCAGGAACTAAATTACAAGAAAGATTAAAACGAGGTGTTAATGCTTTGGACGAGGCCTGTAGGGAACACGATGTTGCATACTCTCAACAAAGAGATCTAGATTCACGGCATAAGGCTGCCCTTATACTCACTGATAAAGCTTGGCAAAGAACAAAGGATAGTGACACATCTTTTGGTGAGAAGGCGTCAGCCTGGGCAGTTACAAACGCAATGAAAGCTAAAGTGAAATTGGGTGGTGGGGGGAAAAAGGTAAAAAAAACTATTAAAGAAGGAAGTTTAGCTGGTGGGGCGTCAGCAATAGCAAAGGCAGTAAAGAACACCCAAGTTGCGAGGGATCAGTTAGAAGAAATGAGAAGACATAATAGAAAAATGGAAGAGCAGCAAATTGGTCAAGGATTTTATCTTAAACCATATAAAAAAGGATATGGCCTTTACATTAGAAAAAAAGACTGACTACTTCCCAACAGTGCACTCACAAACATAGAATTAATGAAATATGCTAAAAATGTTCCACACTTTAGAGGTGTATATATGCGCGACACGCTACCAAAATTTCCTAAAGCTGAAGAATGTGCTGTTGTAAATCTAGATTCACCGTACAATGCGTAGCATTGCGTACTCACTAGGTAGCATATATTGAAAAAGGTAATCAAGTTATGTATTTTGATCCATTTGGGAATCTTAGACCACCATTAGAAATATTAAGTTATTTTAACAACTGTGAAATCATGTACAATCGTGAGAGATATCAAGATTGAAATACGCCTTACTGTGGACATTTATGTTTAGAATTTCTCTATAATAATGCGTAACAAAGTTTATGGAAATTAGTTATGTCTTACACTTTTACCTTAACAGGTACATCCAGCATCCTTAACGCTGATATATTTCCACCAATTAGTTTATTGGACGGAGGTGACTATAAGATTGGCTTACTTAGCTTCCAATCTTATAACTCAATTCCAAACATTATTGAAAATGTAAACAATAAATTTTATTATGGTGACAGAGTGATTGGTATTCCTACTGGGAACTATGAGGTTGAAGCTATAGCAGATTACTTAAAAAGAAACATGGAATCACCCCGATTCAATTAAAATGAAAGGAAATGTTAATACTTTAAAAATTGAGTTCAAGTGTACACAACCTGTAGATTTCAACAAAGAGTATTCATGAAAATGTGGCTGGGTCCGTAATGCTGGATAACATCCATTATTTTATCCGTCGTAGCATGCATATTAGATTTATTCCTGACCGGTTTCGGATATTCATCCATCGTCAGAGCAAATTCACCAAGTTTGTGTAGAGGGTTCACTTCAACTAAATGTTTCTGTAGACTCACACTTGTTGGATACACAAACTTGGTGAATTTGCTCTGACGATGGATGAATATCCGAAACCGGTCAGGAATAAACCTAATATGCATGCTACGACGGATAAAATAATGGATAATGAAAGAGTATTCAATTGGTCCTTTACTAGGATTACTCACCATAAAGTGTTGGAGGCAAACATCACTCATAAATCAGATGAGCTTGTAAAAATTCATGGTGTAAATACAATTGCTGTAAATTGCAATATAGCAGCAGGTTCATATAGAAATGGCAAACCTGGTCATACAGTATATGGGTTTTCTCCTACAGTTCCACCAGGTTATAAATTGGTACATGAACTTGTACCAGTCATTTATTTTCCAGTCATTGGCGAGAGAATTGATAATATTACGCTGTCTCTTACAGATCAAGATAATAATCTGATGAACTTTCGTGAAGAAGTAATTACTATTCGATTACATTTGAAGAAAAATGGGTATTGAATTTAAAAGGTGTAAAAGCAGTAACATTGGAGTTAAACCATCCAGTATTCAACGTTTACCCCACAGAGTGTTAACACCTTCAAACGTTTACTTTCTACAGCAAATAGGGCTTTTAGCTAAACCACAATGCAAGAAGTATTAAATGTGGTGAAGAAGGATTAAAAGTGATGAGGTGATTTTCGAAGAGAGGATAATGTTGTGTTCTATGACGTCACACAAAGAAGATCAAGACTAGGGAAATGTAACTCTTTGCATTGTTGTTGTTACCTTTCTGTGTGTTATATATCCTGTACTTATTCCTTGTTACTTGAGCACATGTTATTAAAGTTTTCTACTAACATTAGTTATTTATTTGAATAACCAAGTGGTTATGGGCCCAGTCAGCGTTAATGTTGGTAGGTGTGTGCTATTTATTGTGAAGGAACTGTGAAGTGTTTACTTTGTGCACCATGGAAAAACTATGTGCTATTGACAAGTTGGATGGTGAGAAGAACTGGCCTACATGGAAGTTCGACGTTACTTTACAGCTGTCTGTAAGTAAAACCTTATCCTTAGTGAAAGGGGAAATTCAGAAGCCTCTTTTACCTGATGAAGGATCTTTGCCAGGGGTGTTAAAGGATTATAACATTAAACTTCAAACATTTGAAAGACTTGATTCTCTTGCCCAATATATAATTGGTTCAAATGTTAAAAATGAGCCTAAGCAGCATCTTCTCACTTGCAAAAGTGCTAAGGAGATGTGGGATGTACTTCATTCCATTTATGAGCAAAAGAATGAAAGGAGACTTGATTTACTGTACTCCCAACTGTTCAGTTACTCAAAGGATCCATCAGATGACATTGCTAGTCATGTTTCGAAATTGCAAAAAATTTGGCAAGATCTTCAGGATGAGCTGGCTTTGGAGAAAGTTCGGTTGCCTGATTCTATGCTTTTAAACAGGATTATGAATACACTTCCAAATGAATATCTAGAGTTTAAAAATGCATGGGAATCTGTTCCAATTGAATCTAGAAATTTATCTAATTTAGTTGAAAGGCTCAGGCTTCACGAACAAAGGTTAAATGATGTTCGTCCCATTTCTGATTTAAGTAATGTTGCCATGATGGCCAAAAGCAAATATCGTGGGCATGTTAAGGAAGTTAAGTCCTTTAAGAATAATGACAATGGTAGGCAAAATATTATTAAATGTTACCATTGTGGTAAAGCTGGTCACATTAAGAAAAATTGTTTCAAATTGAAAGATAAACCCCATGGGCAAGCATATATGAGTGTGGACAATAATGATGCATTCAAATCTGATTGGAAAATTGATTCTGGTGCATCTCATCATGTTACTTCATTTAGTGAGTTTTATTATGAGTATAATAAATTTGACTTTCCTAAGTCTCTAAGATTAGGTGATGGTAGCCATATGCTATCACCTAATCATATGGTTTGCATATGGACGGGGCATTATTAAAGTAGAAATGTTGGTGTCAGGTATTTGGAAACCAGGTCAGCTTACAAATGTATGGTATGTTCCTGAATGCAAACAAAATTTATTTTCGGCTGGATCTGCTCTGGACCATGGACTTGTTGAAGAAGCTGATTCAAAAATAATAAAATTTAAGAATCCTAATGGTGAGGTCCTTGCAGTTGGTATTAGGCAGTCAGATGGTGTGTACAAGCTTCTCGTTAAGATCAAAACAACTAGTTGCATGAATAATATGTCAGTCGAGAACATTTCGTTACAGACTTGGCATGAACGGCTTGGCCATCAACACAAAAGACATGTTGAAAAATTTCTTAAGGACAATAATATTGCATTTTTGTCTGATAAAAGTAAATGTGAAGCCTGTTATTATGGCAAAATGCATAGGCTTCAATTTAAATCAAGAACTCAAAGACCAACTGAGTGTGGAGAACAAATAAACACAGATGTTTGTGGGCCAATGCCTGAAAAATCATTAGGAGGAGCAAGATACTTCATTGTTTTCAAGGAAACCCTTTTCCAAGTATCGGAGAGTCTATTTTATGAAGAACAAAATGGAGGTGAAGGACAAGCTGGTTCAATACTTGACTGAAGTCAAAGCTGCCGGACAAACTATAAAGTCTATTCTGTCAGATGGTGGTTCGGAATTTTGTAATTACTCTGTGAGTGAAATCTTACAACAGAATGGAATAGTTTTAAGGACTTCAATGCCATATACCCCTCAGCAGAATGGAGCTGCTGAACGGGAGAACAGAATATTATGTGAAGCTGCTCGCACTATGTTGCATCCAAAAGAAAATGACAAATATCCTGAGATTCTTTGGGCAGAGGCGGTAAACACAGCAGCATATGTTTTAAATATTACAGGACCCTCAGGAGTACCAGGTAAAAGCCCATATGAATTATGGTATGGCAAGAAAGCTTTCTTTGACCATTTAAGAGTGTTTGGCACTCAATGTTTTGTGCACATTCCCAAGCAGAAGAGAAAAAAATTTGATCGTAAATCATTTAAAGGTCAACTTGTTGGATATTGCCATAAAGATGGTTATAGAATTTGGAATTCTGAAAAAGGGACAGTCACACTAACTAGGGATATTGTTTTTCAGGATGAAAATTTACATTCTATTCCTAATGAGAAAGAAGAAGTTTTGCAGGGTATCCATGTTATTGATGGAATTGACGATGACGATACTAAGAAGAATGATGGAGGTGGTTCTGACTGTGATTCGTTGCTTGAAGAGCTGGAAGAAGAATTACCTGATCAAGTTATTGAAGACGCTAATAGTCATCATCTCAGAGATCGGAGTCTGCTCCGTAAACCAAAACGGTATCTTTTGTTATCCATGGAAGAAGACCCATCAAATTATAAGGAAGCTATTTCTTCATCAAATTGTGAGATGTGGATCTCTGCCATGAGGGATGAAATGGAGAGTCTTATTGAAAATAAAGTATGGACCCTAACTGAACTGCCAGAAGGTAAAAACATTATCGATAATAGATGGGCATATAAGACTAAAGTTGATAGAGATGGTAATATTACATCATATAGGGCTAGACTAGTGGCTAAGGGGTTTTCCCAACAATTTGGCATTGATTACTTTGAGACATTTAGCCCAGTGGCCCGGTGGGATACTATTAGATGTGTGATTAGTGTCGCTGCTAGCAAAAATTTTAAACTTTCTCAATTTGACATTAAAACAGCCTTTTTGTACGCCGATCTTAATGAGGAACTGTATATGAAACAGCCAGATGGCTTTAATGATCAATCAGGTCGGGTTTGCAAATTACTCAAGAGCCTGTATGGTTTAAAACAAGCACCTCGGTGCTGGAACAATCGCTTTGTTGAATTCCTTACCAAAACTGGATTGTTTGAAAGTGAATCTGACCCTTGCCTATTTTTATCTAAAGATAAGACATTTATACTTGTTCTTCATGTTGATGATGGACTTATAGCTAGTAAAAATACAAGTGATATTGAGAATTTTTATAGGAGTTTGAAGAGTGAATTCAAAGTTAAAGTTAATAGTGGTTCATATTTTCTTGGTTTAGAAATTGAACAATTAATCGATGGTTCTATATTTATTTCACAAGAAAGCTATGCACTAAAAATCCTGAAGAAGTACGGAATGAAAAATGCTAACCCAGTGCATACACCTCTTGATAAGGGACAATATCTTTGTGAAACCTCAAGTGAACCCATTACAGATAACATTCCTTTTCGTGAAGCAATCGGGAGTTTGATGTTTCTGGCCGTTGTCTCCAGGCCTGATATAGCTTTTGTTGTTAATTCCTTATCTCAGAATCTTAATAACCCATTAATGAAGCATTGGCTTATGGTTAAGAGAGTTTTTAAATATGTAAAATGAACATCTGCATTTGGGATACTTTATGATGCAAACAAGAGCAAAGGATTGGAAGCATTTAGTGACTCTGACTATGCTGGAGATGTTGCTACTAGACGATCGACTTCAGGGATGATCTTCAAATACTGTGGAGGTGTCATCAGTTGGAAAAGTTCAAAACAAAGATCTATATCTCTTTCTACCACTGAGGCAGAATTCGTAGCAGCTAGTGAGGCATCAAAGGAACTCATCTGGATTGTGCAACTGCTAAGGGAATTGGCTGTGGACATCCCTTCCCCAACTTTACTCGTTGATAACCAAAGTGCAGTGCGTCTTATTAAAAATAGTGAGTTTCATAACCGATCTAAGCATATTGATATTCGGTATAAATTTGTCCGTGAAAAAGTGTTAAATGGTGAGTTGTATGTTCAATATGTTCCAAGTGAAAAACAAGAAGCAGACATTTTAGCAAAGGCATTGTCAAGGGTACAATTTGAGTTTTTCTGTAAATGTCTTAGTATAAATTCAAAAGAAAGTCTTGATCTAAGGGGAGTGTTGTGTTCTATGACGTCACACAAAGAAGATCAAGACTAGGGAAATGTAACTCTTTGCATTGTTGTTGTTACCTTTCTATGTGTTATATATCCTGTACTTATTCCTTGTTACTTGAGCTCATGTTATTAAAGTTTGCTACTAACATTAGTTATTTATTTGATTAACCTGAGTGATAACCAACTATAAATATCACACACACCAATCTTATACGCAATCGCTGAACAATTCTGATGAGATAATTATTTCAGTACAACAACAAGACATTTTCACAGTTCCATCAAAGAGTTTTCTTTATATTAAAGGAAAAGTAGAGAAAGAAGAAACTTCGCAAGTTTGTTTCATGTTTCTCTTTGATGAAATCAAATATCAGTTAAATGGAGTTTTAGTTGACCATGTCCGTAACCCAGGAATTGTTAGCACCCTTAAAGGTTACGTATCTTTCAACAGTGATAAAGTTAAAGCATTGGAAATTGCCGGCTGGATTGAATACAGATGTCAAGCTTATTGATGATGATGGTAATTTTGATTGCTGCATTCCACTAGACACAGTTATGGGCTTCTTTGAAGATTATAATAGAATAATACTACAAGGGAAACATGAACTAATATCTCGTACATAAAAGTAGAAGTGATAATGGTTCTATTTTCACTGTTGGAGCAGATTAAACTTAAATCCGTGCAATGGAGAATCCCATATGTAAAATGTCTGATCAACAAAAGATAAAGTTCTTGAATGTTATCAATAAGAGGAAGACCATACACATGGCATTTCGATCATGGGATCTTATCGAATATCCAACCCTACCTGCTACAACTAAGCAATACTAAGCAACTAAGCAATACAACTAAGCTTCATGGTCCACAGAGATATTTAATGTTATGGAAGTCAAAAATACCATCTCTATCATATATCATCTACAAGATTATAAAGGACAAATAATTGCTGGAGGTTTTTATCAAGTGGAGCTACAGCTAATGAAATATCCGGATATCTATCTTGTGGAGAAGATTACGGAGCGAAAAGATGATAAAGTATTAGTGAAATGGCTAGGTTTAGACAATCACACAACAGCTGGGAGAATGTGAAGAATGTACTTATATAAAGCCGGATAAGGCTAACTTCAATTCAGTCCATCATGAGACGTCCTAGAGACAAGAAGAAGAAGAAACGAGTCATTTCTACCCCTAAACGGATTGGTGAGAATTCTCCTCAATTGAGTGGTAAAGCTAAACGAATCTGGATGAACTACCTCGCCTGCGGCTGAGTAATTTTGATCTACTCAGAAAATGAAGAAAATTCCCCATTTTAGAGTGGTATTCATGATCGATGAATTTCCAGTGAAAACTTGAAAAATGAGCGAACTATTTTCAATTTGGATAGTAGTTATGGGAGAGGAACTCACTGGGTTTGCTATAAGAAGTGACGCGATTATGTTCAATTCTTCGATAGCAGTGGAGCCAATCCACCTTTTGAACTAGTCCGCTATCTAAAAAGTTGCCGAATTTCATGCAGTTGTTTCAATTTCGAAGCAGTATCAAAAAATGGGCAGAATTCAAAATTAGAGCACACTCTTAGCCACCGTACCTAGCGCATAGCGCCAAAACCGGTGCCTATGGTCACTAAGCCTTGCCTACATAGTAGGCAAGTTTCCATCCCTGCCACGTGGAGGCGGACCTCTACATATCCGTCTAGTCCGGCGCATTACCGCTACTTCTCGAGAAACTCAACAGTCTTTAAAATTGCTAGCACTTCTCATTAACTCTTTACAATCTCCAGACCAGTTCTCTCCCCTCCTTTTCAGCTTGAATTCCATGTGGATTCTTGCCTCGTCGAGGAGAGGATACCGGAAGAGAACGTGATGTACTGTATCCCGTTCACTGCATTCGCAATTCGGGGAATCTTTCAATCCCAGCTCATGAAGCTTAGAATTGAACTTCCATGGCTCGTAAAATGTTGCGTTACGGTTTGGGATAGCTCCAGCCATCGAATCGACATTCTGAGATGCAGATTAGGGAAGAACTCGTATGCGATTCTCCCTGTCTCTGCCTCATCCCAGCGCCTTTGCCACTTTCCAATCTCGTACTCTCGGATCTTTTTCTTTACAAGAGCAGGAGGCTTCTGTCTGGGTAGTTCCTGACCATTAAGGACAATCATTACCCCTGTTTTATACTTATGGGTAAGGGCTCTCATTTCCTCAAGGAGATCAAGCGGCAACACATCAGCGACCACCGGTAAGGAGGCCGTGGATGATGTCGTATAGGCCCTTGTTACTGAACACAAAATGGCTCTTTACATTCACAACAGTGTGCCGCTGTACGACTGTATGTCAAGCTTATCGGCCCAACAGGCAGCTGCGTACGCTGCGACATTCTCTATTACGCCCCTATAAATGGTTCATACCTGTCTTCAGTCCCCACTCACCACGGGCTACTCATTTTACTCCCTGGTACAAGTTGAGACATCTGGAGGCAACCCACTGGATATGAGGCTTAAAAGAAAGCCTCATATCCAGCAGCACGCCCAAGTCCTCAAACTGGGTCACGTGGACTATTCTATGATCGTCCACCCTAATCCAGGGAGGACGACTAGGATGAAGTTTGCCTTTCATTAGCTTCACTTAAGAATTCTCGAACGAAATCTGCAGCTTCTGCCCTTGACACCAATTCTTTATTCGGGTCGCTACAGCGCTAGCACGCTCTTCTAACTCCCGGCGAGAATCACCATGAATGACTATTGCGAGGTCGTCAGCGTATGCAACCGAGTCACAATAATCCATATTCTCTATATACTCTAGCAGTCTTTTCATAACCAAGTTCTACAGGAAAGGGCCCACCACCGAGCCCTGCGGACAACCTTTAGTTGATTGATTTTTTATTTGTTAAAGAATATTCTTATACAAATTTTGAGTCTGGCTCAGTTAATATACAATACAACAAAATAAAGTAGAAAGAAATAATAATAATGCTTACAATTCGAAAAGACAATTAATTACAAGATTAAGTAATTCAAAAACTATTGTAAAAAGGGACGATAAACATAGTCCTTTAAAGAAAATAGATAAACAAATTAAACATTGCATAACTTTTCATACAAATAAAATAAAATAAGCAACCCTTAAGTAAATATAAAATCAAACAAAATTGTTCCTTCTTAACATCTCCACTAAATAACAATAAACATCATTTAATTTTACTAGATTGTTGTAATTCAGGATACTCTCCACATTTTGTAAATTATCATCATGAACTATATATCTTTGTATGTAACGCTGGCGGTAGTCACAATAACCAGGACAGATTAGAACAAGATGCTCCAAAACATTGCCTATAACTTATTACACAATTTACAAATTTCATCTGCTTTGAAAATATACATTTTCCCTTTTATATAAAACCTTATAAAGTCATCATTTGCAACCCTCAATAGGCTGACTATCCTTATTTTTTCAAAACTTGTACAAAATTTTATATAATCCTCAGGCTCAAAACATTTAAAATTAAAAACTCTACGATAGAAAGGCAGATAATTTGAGTTAATAATTCTATTTAAATCAACCGTTAACAAATTATTATTAAACTTCTGCAACAAGTTCTTCCTGTTCTCTACTAGGTATCTTATATCCGACTTAGTAAAAAATTTTGGATCTCCCCCATTTTCTGCAAGACATTTTACTTGGCTCACCCAGTTATAATTGACATCAGTACAGACGGAATCAAGCTTGCAAAGTGCTCTAAAGCAGTGTTTTAACAAATTATTTTCCGGTAATTTCATCAACTTTATCCAATAATTCACCACCCCATTGAACACCTTTGCAGCAACCTGACTTCGTCCCAATTCCAATCGAACCACATAGTTAGGAGTACATTTGGGCCAGTAAAAAAGGGACTTAAGGAACTTACATTGAACGGTTTCCAGGGCGTCAAGATAACGTAGGCTCCAAATTTCGGACACATACAATAAAATAGATGCCACCATCGCATCAAATAAGGTCATTTTTGTTCCCCAAGTATCCGACCTACCCTTAACCAAAATCTTCCTTACTTTTGCACCGTCCACCGCTGATCTCTGTATAAAATGATCTGAGGCTTGTTTAAATTTACCCGAAGATGAAAATGATACCCCAAGATAAGTATAGTTTCGCGTATAATCAAGCTCCAAATCATGCCAAAGAAGAGGTTTTAGTTTTTTCATTCTTCCCGATTTATGAAATACCAACACTTTAGATTTATTTGGGTTTAGTGTTAATGAATTATTACCACAGTATACTTTTAACAAATTTAATTTCTTCTTTTCCGACCAAGAATTACTTAACAAGACAAGATCGTCTGCAAATAGAAGCATGATCACCTCAAGGGAACTGTCAACACTTAGACCAATAGCGCCATTATTCTTAAAATAAGTTACTATATCCGAAATGAATAATATAAAAAGCACAGGACTAAGGCTCTCCCCTTGTAAAAGGCCTTTTGATATTCCAATTTCCTCGGATAATGTTCCACTAACACTGATTTGCATTGTCGCGTTATCATACAACAGCTTCAAAAGTCTAATCATTTTACCGCTGATACCTAATGCAAACAATTTTTCCCAAAGTAGCTCATGCACTACAGAATCAAATGCTTTTTTTAAAATCCACAAACACCGCATATACATAACTACCTGGATTTCTAAAGTTAATGGCAATTAGCAACATTAAAATATATATCTGATCCATACAGTTTCTACCTTGCCTAAAGCCTGCATGCTCTTCCGGTAGCAGGTTCTCGCGCTCAACCCAGGTTAAAATTCTCTGCGCCAGAATACTTGTTAAAAGGTTTGTAATATTATTTAATAATGATATTCCACGATAGTTATCAACATCTTTTTTATCCCCTCTCTTATGTAATAAAATAAGTTTCGATTTTGACCATGCTTTTGGCAATTGTTCGTTTTCTAACACCGTATTGAACATATTTAACAGATAATGTTCCCATTCAGGAGTTAAATTCTTAAATACTTCATATGTTATTCCATCAAAACCGGGATATTTATTACTTTTGCTCTTTCTTATAACCCGCTGCAGTTCGTCCAAAGAAATCTGTACATCTAAAAATGGGTCAATAACGGAAAAGTATCTTATTTCTATTATCGTTTTAATTCCGTACACTTCCTGATAAAATTTTATCCACTGTTCAATTTTAATTTCGTTAATATTTCTTTTATTACCCTGAATAGTCTTTATAGTCTTCCAAAACTGGCTGCTATTATTTATATCTCGAATACCTGCAATGATAGCTGTCGGAAGTCATTCTTTTTCTTATCAATTAATAATCTACATTGTCTCCTATTATTAATATACTCCTGTAACAAAATTTGTGATGATCGATCCCTTTGAAATGCTCTATATTTCATTCGGACTACTCTTTTCTGCTCTCTGCATTCACTGTCATACCAGAATTGCTTTACCGGTGGTCTGGAATAATTTGGTTGGATCTTATAGGTCATTAAACCCGAATTCAAAAGAGAATACTCAATAGATTCTACAAAGTTACGAAAAAGCATTTCAACGTCAGTATTATTATAATAGATATTATTTGTTTGCGATAAAATCATTTGGAATACATCTTTTTTATTTTGGTCCCACTTAACAATTTTAACTATATTATCTTCATTAAAAGTGAACTTTTCTACAGAATATTCAGGTAGTTCCAAAAAAACCCTACATAACATATGATCCAAAAGATCAGAAAGAATTGCTACAGAAAAATCATTAAAGTAACTGAAAAAAGCTTCGTAGCTCAGTTGGATCTTATTAAGTCAATAGTGCTCTTACCCACACTCAATATGTAAGTGTATTTCGCAGGACTATCCGAAACAGATCTTCCATTACACAGAAAAAATCCTAGAAATTCCAGCGTTTCTACAAGAAGTTTACCTCGCCTATTGATAACTCTATCCGAGACTACTCTTGAACCATACAGCGCGCAATTTTCAAATAAGTCATCCGATAAGCTATTAAGGTTTCCAACTCGGCAGTTAAAATCCCCACACAACAATATTTTACTATCCGGAAATTTATTTGTAATATTTTCTATTGAGTAAACTAATTGATCCAAACAATGCTCTATATCACTGGTGGGAGGCCAATAAAAAGTACCAACAACAAAAAGCAAGTTATTTCTTTTTAAACTCAAAAATATAGAGTGAGAAGTTTTCCCAATCAAGATTACGTCTTCTTACAATACTCTCATGGACAAGAACCAATATTCCTCCACTCGCACGACCCTTTGGGTTGATTTTATGAGCATCACTTGAAAAAAATGTATATTTACTCAAATTTGCTGGTAATTTGAAATTACTATCAGTAAGCCAGGTTTCTACTAAACATATTATCACACTATCCATTAACAAACTAAACTCGCAACTATCTAAATTAAACAAATTTCTATAGCCGTTAATATTACAAAAAGAAATATTCAGGACCTTACCAAAACATTGTATACGTTTAAGAACAGTTTCTTTTGCATTACTAGAAAATGAAGGTTGGTTGTAAGTAGAAAGAGCGTCTTCTTGTCGAGGTTCAGGATGGTAGCGATCTGACTGATGTAGCTGAGTCTGATCTGGCACGAAATCGAAACTGACCAACTCGTTCTTTAATATCGTCAACTCTTTTCTTTTTCTTAGCCTGTTCCCCTTCTGACACAGTATCAGACTGATAGCCAGCTCGACCTTCAGTGAACAGCGCCTCAGCCTTCTTCAGACTATAGTGGTTACCCCTGAATCTAAACACTTTCTTACTATAAACTGCTCTATCATCCAAATTTTTCATTTTGTTCATACAAGCATAAATCCTGCTTCCTTCCTCTCTCTCTTCCTTAGTGTGATCATGGCTTAAGCGATAATGCTTTTGTTGAAATAGTTCCTTTTTATTAAATATTTTTCTTTTCAACAAATTACTGTTTAACGAAACCAAAATAGGGCGTGGTTCCCCACCTCTCCCAATTCTGAAACAATTATTTATATCCTGATCAGTTATTATAACTTCCGCTTCAGCACAGACTTCCTTAACCCTATCCACAACGCTTTCACTCTCAGTATTGGGTACGTTATAAATAATGAAGTTATTTCGCCGCAACTGCATATTTAAAATTTTAACTTCCTCAGTTAGGCGATCATACTTTTCTTCTAACTCCTTACATTTCAATTTTACATCAGAAAACTGTTTCATTACATCCTCCATTAAAGTTAAAGTTTTTTCCAAAGTCGTTTTTATCTCTTTTGTCTCACATAAATTTTTCTTTATTTCGTTCATTAAATCCTCAGTTGAGTAAGCCATAATTATTATTTATTTAAAATCAAAAAACACTGATAAGTAATAATATTATTATTAATTAGTATTGTTTACTTGTACGATAGAAACAAACAAAAGCAGTATGTTACCCTTGGACTGTAGGCTTATCTTGTTCAACTGTAACACAACTGTTTATAGCAATTCTATAATTATGCCCCTTTATTTTCCATTAATTTCTTCTTCGTAGCTGCGCAGTTTTATATGAAATTTCAAAAATGTAATCGATTCACATTAATTAACAAATACGCAAAATTTCACAACAAACCAATCACTATATACACTGAAAAAATCAAGTTTAACAGAGAGCGATACGTTCACTTTCACTGCCAAAGCCAAAACTCGACAACCTTTAGTTATTGGCCTTGAAATTTCGCCGGTGAGGTAGCTTTGTATCAATTTCAGAAGATTTGGTGGACAATCTCTTCCTCTGAGTGACTCCAACACAGTCGGCCACCAGACATTATCAAAGGCACCAGCTATGTCCAGGAAAACCGTGAGAACATATTTGTACTCAATGCCACGCACCAATTCCAAGGATTAACGCAACAGCTATGCCTTTTCTATAGATGAGCTCCCATGCCTAGGCCATTACTGTTTTTGAGCGTTGCGCGTTCAGCTGCAACACTCTCAGGCCACTATCCGTAAAATTACGGGCTTCTTCCATAATCAGTGTTGGCTTGTTGTCGGTCAAGAGCATTTAGGTACGCTGGGCGTTTCAAACTATTTACAGAGTGGCTGTGCGGCTTTCGGAACACTTTCCAGGCAGCACATGCCGGGGCTTCGGCTTTCTTAGGGCACTTCTCTTACATATGTCCTTTAGTGGCGCAATGTCCGCAATTCGGCTCTTTTTCTTTGCAGAATTTTGCCACATTCCCATACACTTGACATTTGTAACAGCGTGATACCTGTCTGTGGTCCATCACCTTAAAGCGATTCCACTCTATGTACCCCTGCCACTACTCATGGTTCCTTTCAGTAGATGTTCACGCATCTTAGGCGTGACTTCCACTACCCAGTTTTGTGACTCATTTTTGCTCATACCTGACTTGCCAACACTCTAAACGAGTCCTGCGGCTGAGTAATTTTGATATACTCAGAAATTGAAGAAAGTTCCCCATTTTAGAGTGGTATTCATGACTGATGAATTTCCAGTGAAACCGTGGATAAATGAGCGAGCTATTTTCAATTTGGATAGTAGTTATGGGAGAAGAACTCACTGGGTTTGCTATAAGAAGTGAGGCGATTATGTTTAATTCTTCGATAGCAATGGAGCCAATCCACCTTCTGAACTAGTCCGCTATATAAAAGCGATGGGTTTGGATTTAAGTAGAGTGAATAGAAGGACAACTGCAGAGAAGAAAACCATCATTCCAGTGAGAGCAATTGACGAGAGCACATCGTTAACCAACAGCAATATTCGCTTTCTTCAAGCGGCAGGTTACTACGTGTTATCATCTATATGGAAGTGCTAGATTTGGAAGAAAGAAGTCTGTTCGACAATTCAATTGAAAGTATAGAATTGCATTCACATCACCCTTGTGCATCATCAAAACCGCTGCCTGATGATGAAATACGTATTAGTGTACAATATCAAGATCTATATACGCTGCCCAGTCAAAGTTTACTCTATTTGGAGGGCAGGTTTTTAAAGGAGGATGGTTTAGCAATACCAACTTCATAAAAATTAACCAATAATGCATTTGCATTTCTATTTGATGAAATAAGATATGAACTGAGTGGAGTTGAAATGGATCGTGTAAGAAATCCAGGAATTGCTTGCACACTTAAAGGCTTGGTTTCACTTAAGGATGGTTGTCAGTACATAGAAAACTGGGGCTGGTTTTATCCTCGGAGTGATACGTTGAACATCACTTCAAATGAGGGATACTTTAATCTATGCATTCCTCTATCATCGCTACTGGGATTTTGTGAAAACTATCAGAAGTTTGTGATCAATGTTAAACAAGAATTGATACTCGTTAGAAGCAGACAAGAGGGAAACACTTATAAATTCAACTGACAGAGAACTGAAGATACGGTGGAAAACTGTAAAATAGAATAGGTGAAACTATGCTGGAAGCCCTACTCACCGTCAACGAACATCAGAGATTAGCTCTTATGCGTCATCTCAAATCTGAAAAGGTATTTTCACTAAGTTTTAGGAGCTGAGAACTCTATGATTATTCACTATTGCCGGCAACTCAAGACAAATCTGGTCGGTGAAAACTTCAAGTCAGCTGAAAAGCCGCGCTACCTCATTTTAGCTTTCCAAACTGAACGAGCAAATAATGTGAAAGCAATGTGAGCCATTTTGACCATTGTAATGTGTCAAATGTAAAACTTATTTAAATTGTAAAGCTTTTCCGTACGATGATTTGAACATAGATTTCTCAGTTAATCGTTATGCACTATTATATCATATGTACCTACGCTTCTTTTCAAATGTCATATTATGGAGAACAAATGAAACCTCTAAATTCTTCGCAAAATTTTAAAGATTTAAAATTTAACGCAGTTAGAAATAGGTTAGAAGATGTAATGAAAAAAATATAGTAATAGAAAAGAATGAGTCCAGACCTGGGGTAACATGTCTGGACAGGCAAGATATGTTAAAAATAAATAAAATAAACCTTTACCTAGATGAGTCATTGTATATACTTACATTTTTCTTAATTGGATTAAGTGTTACAAATCATGCTAAGAAGACCTGTGATAACATGTCTGGACAGGCAAGATATGTTAGTCTGAGGACAGGATATGAGTCATTATGGTGGGGGTGATGAGAGTAAGAGTGGGGAACTATCTTGCAATTCTATTGGCTGACTAGAATGTGACCTCATGCCTATAGAGTGGGATGCCGTCATCTCAATAAATTCTTGAGCGTATATGAAAATTCATCATTCGTTATCTATACTCCAGTGAGCTATCATCAAGAGCAACCTCAGGATAACAAAGTAAGTATTTTTTTTCCCCCTTAATTTTATATTTATTTTTTATGTTCTTACACTATTAACTGATGGCTCTATTTCAGATGTCTTCATTGGCAACCTTTTTAAATGAGGTTAATAAAAGGTCTATAGGCATTGCCAGACTATTGGATCTAAGAATTGGGTACGCATATGTAGTGGATAGATTCGAAAGAATCAACACCAAATTTGGAAATGCTGTGATTGCCCACGTAAATTACATTGGACCAACAGGGTATGAAGACCAGCCGAGGTGAGTATTTCTACCGAATAGATTTGCCACTGTGATTACCGACTAGATGATTCAAGAATATCCGCAGGGTCGAAGAAAAATATCTATTTTGTATAAGGGTTTCATCGACAAGAGATATGAAATTGAATTTATTTAAATGTATAATAATTTTCTATTTTGTTATTTGATAAACAAAAAGGTTACTTTATTTTATTTTTTTGTTATTTTATTTAATTCCCTCATTTTACAATGAAATAATAAGAATATTTTATTCTCTGTGGCACGGATAGAGGTAAGTAACATGTCCGGACAGGCAAGAAAGGTAATGAGTACAAAGTATTAACATTGTTAGAAAAAAATAATAATAAACCTTTTGAAGGAGTTGCAGGGGTTTATACATTTTTTTTTGTTGAGCCATGCATGATGACTCATTCTATATACAAACATACTTTATAAGTAAGGTAACTAATATGTTCGGACGGGCAAGTTATGTTTATTTGAGTCCAAAGTTGAATAAACAAAATAATAAAAAGCGATTAAGATAAGAATAGATATTTTGTTTTTGCTAATTAGGACAAAGTTTAATTTCAAAAGGTGATACAATAACTAATCTGTTGTGGCAGAAGCAGTAGATAGTGTTTTTCTTATTAATAAATTATATTCATAAAATCGATTTTAATCAATATGGATAATCAATATTTGTAATCGCTATATTGCGATTGGCAGTGATATATTGGAACACTAAAGGCTGTGTGACGTCATAGGAGTTGGAATTGACTAGAAGGCACTGGTTTTGTTATATATAAAATTAAATATTTGATCTATTTTTCAATCAATAAGGCAGTGGCAATGCTATTGCTGTGTGACGTCATACGAATAATATATTGAGTTTGACTAAAAGGCAGTGGTTTTGTTATATATATAATAAAATTTATATTTCTATTCAATAAGGCAGTGGCAGATATAGTGAAATGCCCGAACTATGACTAGCAATGACGTCATAAGAGTGGGGATAAAGGTGGGAAAGTGGTGGTAGGTAAGTGGGCGTGGCCTACGTGCACGTCGAGATCGATGATTGGTTAGTGAGCGTGGCTTGTGAGAAGGGTGGTGATGAAGAGGGGAGGTGATGGACAGGTGTGGGATGGCGGCCATTGTGAAAAAAAGGTGGCCCAGAACCGCCATTTCCCCTCTAGGGGCAGGAGTTGTATCAATCGATACGACTTTGCATCATCGATGGGCTTGTTTCCACCTTTATACAATACTTTGACAAGCCCTGTATTCCATTGACAGGGAAAATATCCCAGTCTCAGGCATCCATTGAAAAGGTCAAGCGGATACTGGATTAGAACGTCTTCATTTTTCCGGACAATTTCTCCATTAATCATATCCATTCCTGGAGCCTTCTTGTTCTTAATTTCGCCAATAACAAACTTGATATCATATATGTCAAACTCGGTCACGGAACAATCCAGAGCTGGTGACCCATAAGCTGCTTCGCGACGACTTCTTTGCAACTGAGTATCATCCAGAGGGTTATCCTCCGGGAGGAGTACTTTCAATAAGTGCTGCGTCGACTCACTCCAGGACCCAGCACCCGATATTCCGTCTATATTTAGACTTGCTATTATCAGGTCTGTCTTTATCTTACTTGACTGCACCTTGTATACGTACCATACCCCATGGATCTCTATTGCCTTCAGACTCCACGAACTCCCGCCAGCTTGAGGTCTTGGCCTGCGACACCATCTTTTTATACTGCCTTCAGGCACCCCGATACTCATCTAAATATCTTTGACGGGATTCCTCATTCCGTTCCCGTTGGTACCGTCTTCGCTTCCTGGCTACTTCTTTTTTGGCTGCTGACAGCTCCCGTGTCCACCAGGGAACACGTCGCGTACGGCTAGTGGGTATTTTCTTTAATGCCTCCCCACTTACGCCCGCTATTGCCTCAGTCAGCTCCGTGACCACCATATCGACACTTGGACATGTATGGGATCAATACTGCGCTGAAGGAGAGTCTTATTCCTTTCCTAGGCAGCATGTTTGACTGCGTAACTTTCTAGACCCTCATAGGCGAGACATGGCATGGTGTCCCAGGCAACTTCGAAAAGTATAGCCCTGTGATCACCAGTCACCCAGTCAGTCACCTTCCAACCATGCACCCTGTCAACAACAGAAGCGGTGCACAAGGTGACATCCAAGTTGTCCTGACCGCAGTTCCCATTTCCTACATATGTCTTTAAATGTCCAGGCATGTTCTAGAGACAATGACTCCTCGAAGTGCCTGCCCCTGTCATCCAAAGCGACATCATGCCACATGGGTGATCATGCATTTATGTCAGCGGCTACGATTATCTTTTTTCCCCTGTTTTCTTGCAAGAGCCGACTCAAATGAGCTATAAACGACGTTATATCGCGACGGCCGGCAGTACAGGCTCACCAGCATCATCTCTACGCCATTTGCAGCAGTTAACAGCACACAGGTACAATGACTGTTTCTGTACTGAGGAAGACGCAATAGAGTGATGTCTGCTCTACTAACAACAGTTATTGAAATTTCAGGACAAAGTTCATGCAGGTCATCAACGGTCGAACGGCGATCAGAACGAAGATACTCTTCAATTTTTTGCACCAGCTTATCAGTCACCACGGGCGGTCGTCCACTTCTCTCTTCATCGTGATTTCCGTCCTTCCAAAATTGAACTTCCGTACTCATTCTGTCACATGCTGTATTGATATAACGTCCTCCCAACAGATTTTGAATAGGAGAGGTACTAGACGTTTGAAACTGCTGGAAAATCATGATTTGGTCATTCTGAATAGCCGTTTACCCGGTGATTTTTTGGATGTTGAGTATATCTTTGTAAGTTCAGTGGGCTGTTCGGTAAATGACTTTTGTTGTGTATCATTAGGACTTATTTCAATGATTAATGATTTTAAGATTATTAACGAACAATTTTCCGATCATTTTCCAATTAACGTTTTAATTTCTTTTTGCAATGTATAAAAGAAAAAATAATTCTTCTATTTCCTCAATTAGTTTGGGATGATAAACGAGTATCTGCATTCAAAAGTAATCTATATTCCATTCTTAATAATATTTCGTTACCATCTGATGATATGCAGGAACGGTTATACTTACTAATAAACGCTATCAAGTCTGCTTGTCCTACCTCTTCTTCTGATTCATCTTTCATTAGGAGCCAAAGAAAGAAGCCATGGTATAATTACGCATGCCTACGTGCGAGGTCCAAGTCACTTGCTCTCTTAAAACTGTATAGAAAGACAGATTCTACATTAATTAAAGAGATGTATTTAGATGCAAGTAAGCACTATAAATTGGTTTGTATAAATACTAAAAGGCAATACTATAGTTCACTGGTGAATTGTTTCAGTTGTGCTAGCAACCCCAAAGATTTATGGAGGTTAATAAATAGTTTCAAATCAAAAAATATCGTTTGTGGTAATAATATCTCCTTGAATGTTTTAGTTGCTCACTTCGAAAAACTACTTAATCCTGATACTACATCATCAATCGTACTCTATGCTGAACTTTATATATCTTCTTCATCCTTAGACTCTCCATTTACCCTTGAAGAACTCCAGTCAGTAATAAGTAGCTTTAAAAATAATAAGGCTCCTGAGCCCGACGTATAATTCATGAATTTTATAAATATGCCCCGGACAGTTTATATTCTGAACTTCTGGCTCTATTTAACTATTTTTATGAGGTAGACGTTACAGCTTCGGAAAATCCATCATTTTCCCTCTATTTAAAAAAGGAGATATCAATAATGTTGGAAATTACAGGGGTATCTCTTGGATGCTGTAGCACAAATATTCTCTGGTCTCCTCCTTCGGCGGCTCAAGTTTTTCATTCGAGACAATAATCTGCTAAGTGAGTATCAAGCGGGGTTTAGGCGAGGATACTCAACCATAGATAATTTAATTATTTTAAATCAATATTATAAAATTGAGATTTTTAAGGAAGGGCAATAAATTTAAAGCAGCATTCGACCACATTGACCGACAAGCTCTGAATCTTAAACTATGTAACATAGGCGTTTCAACAAAATTTGTTAGTACCTTGAAATCGTTATATTCATGCTTTCAAGCCGCTGTACGAGGTTGCAAGGGCATATCGGAATGCTATCCAATAAGGACTGGTGTCAGGCAACGGTGCTTATTAAGCCTTCTTTTGTTTTCCATATTCCTGGACGACTTGCCCAATGTTCTTGATGGTGGTGTTCGCGTTGGCAATACTGTCCTCAAGATTATAATGTATGCCGATAATGTCGTCATCTCTCTAACAACCCCGTTCCCATGCAGAAAAATATTGACAATCTGGCGGCATACTGTGATCTCTGAAATTTGTCACTGAATTTGAACAAATCCAAAATTGTTGTTTTTCGTAGAGGTGGCCAGCTTGCTGCAAATGAAAAGTGGGTTTACAACGGACAGCGTATTGAGGTTCTCTGTCGATATAAATATCTTGGAGTTACTTTGACCCCACAACTTTCGCTTTGCACGTATCTTACTGGCAAGGTATCTTCTGCTAAGTTTGCAATTAATAGTGAATGGGCTGGTTTTCTCTCTCAAGCAGCTTCCTCTCCGCTTCCGTTATTTTCGGTTTCTTACCTGCCGGCTAGATTCCAGGCGGCGTGTCCCCCGGGGCTCTAGATCTTTTTCGAGCCCCAATAGGTATAACCTCGGCTGGTGCGGGTTGAGTAGATCTCATTCTCTTCGCACGCCTTTGCCTATATCTCCCACTAAGTTTCTTCTTCTGCTCAGTTTCCTTGGATACCTTACCAGAAGTCGACTTAGCTTCCTTTACCTTCACAGAGGAATTCGCAACAGCTGTAGCCGATGCAGAATTACCTCGTTTCTTTCCTGTAACCACGAGAAAGTCCTGCGGACGAGTCCTCCGCAGCGACGGTTGGCGCGCTCTCCGCCAGAAGCAGGTTTTCCATGCTTGTGAAAATGCTTCCAGTTCCCCCCCCCCCGTGCATCCAAGCCCTGGTCATCCGGCCCTGAATGCACAGAGGAATTACCTCCACCACCGGTGGCTTCCTCCTCTAAGGGGCCCCTGGCTGACGAATTTACTTGACAATCCATATAGTAAATTTAGAAATTCATCTCCGGAGCTCTCCACCCTCCACGGATCTACACTATCTTTTAAAATTTGTTTGGTTTCCGTATTACTTTGTTCTTTTATCGGCTTTACAATAGCTTTAAAAATTACTTTATTAATCTTTTGTACTAACCTTTTAGTTGGCGTTTCCAATGTCTCTGCTTTCTGTACAAAAGTTTCCACCTTTGATAATAATTTCTTGTTTAAGTCAATTAAGACAATTTGCGTTTTACGAAGTGATTGTGCACTTCAAATAATATTTGTGAGCTTTCAAAATATCCTTTTTTAATTCATTTTTTAAATTTCCACTCAGTACAGTTACATTTTTTAGCTAATTAAGAGCACAGTTAAAAAGTTCCTACTTTTGTCCACCATCTTGATTGTGTGTGGGGGGGCAGTATATCGCAAAATTTTCAAACTTAATATTTCGTTCAAGTGCTACCAGGAGACCTGAGAATAAGTGTTTCGTAACAATCGTCAACCGGAAGTGCCACTTTACTGAATGTTTTTTCTCAGTTGGAAACTGAATCGATGAGGATCGATTGGGTTAAGTGTTCCTCCAAAGTGTTATTTCAGTTTGTTACACCCTTTTGCGGTTGAAGCAAAATAATAATAATAAAGATAATGGCCCTAGCTGAGTGGTGAGGGGAGGGGTTCAATACAATAAAAACCGAAACTATAATAGTTAAATATTAAGTTAATAGTATAGTTATAATAGTTAATTATTATAATTATGCCCAATAATCAATTAATAGTAATAATAGTAACAGTAAAAGTGATTGCGATGATTGAGAAGATAACTAAATTAAATCAGGGCGCCACGTAATTTTTGTTTTATATGCATATTCTGGAATTACGAAACCAGAGAGTTTAGGTAAGCAAAAAAAAAAAGCATGAAAGTAAATTACTAACTCCCCAAAAAGGATAAACCAAATAAAAGAAAGAAATCGGGATTAACGAAGAAAAATCAATACATAGAAATGCCCATCTAAAGAATACACTTAAAATAATAATTATATTTAAAAACTGAGCCTAATAATCGTAATTAATTAAAAATAATAATAATAATGTAATAAATTAAATAGAAAGAAAAAAGTTAAAAAAAGAACGCCACTGGGAAGCGAATGCAGTTTTCCTGCACTCCAGATGGCCGCAATGCCCACTCAGCTACATTTTTTGGCCGAATCTATCAAACATCTACCACCAATGACCCTCAAGCAACATATTCATTCACCTTTTACATTTTCTATAATATATCTACTATTGCACAATTATATTCATACCAGTCTCTGCATACATTTGTAATAATTGAATATTTTTTTGGGTTAAATAAATGCACTGTGAATACCATACTATTTGATATGTATCATTTAAGTATACTAACATTAAAACATTACATAAAATATTAATAAACTGAAATTCAAAAGTTTACAGGAAGTATCCAAAAAGTTTGTTTATTGTTTGGGCCATATTGTTTGGTAATTTTCCAAAGTCATTAGCATCTAAAGGACCCCTACGACATATCGTCACTTGGTAATCATTTATTTGTGTCTTAGTAATTAAAGAAAAAATAAAATTTAAATAAAACTCCATGATTAACGAACTTAAGATTTTGTGTGAATTTTTGGAACAGGTGGGCTCTGTTCTGCATGTTGATGAGTGCATGTTTCGCCAGCTCACTGATCTCACATCTAACAACCCCAACCTATTCTGAGAAAATTAATACTTTAAAAGAATTACTAGAAAAGGAGTATATTTGGACAACTAACACAATGCTAGATTTGAAAGGAATTTTCAACTTAGATGTAAGTATTGTAAGCTTTTACAAGAATGAGGCCAAACTAGTCAACTTTTAATGTCCATCAAAGAATTATGAAGATACGAGGGGTTTCCAGATCCAGGGAAACCTCGTACATGCAGATCCAGGGGTTTCTTAACCGTGTTCATGCTGCACCATAAGGAAGTTCAGCAAAGCCAGAAAAGGGCTCAGTTAACATCCATTCTATATCATCCGTTCATGTTTTCTCTTGGCCAATTTTCAAAATCATGGAATTGATCTATTAATCTCCCCCCCCCCCAAGTTAAACTTTAGCATTCATTACAGTTTTCAGGGTTTTTTTCACCTCATAGTTATGCCTTTAGCACGTCATCAGGAAGGCAGTAAACCAAGCTTTTGTATACAAATATCCTATTCGGCATATCGGCTTATAAGTTTATGACTCAATGAAGTCAACTCAAGTATAATGCTCGAGTAATATTCTGAAAGAATCAATGACAGACAAACGAAATCAACATCCGTTTGTTGTTCAGTAAAATTATTTCCATTTGAAGGTACTTATGACCTTTGCCGTACAGGATGATTAATTGCACAGTTTATAATAATGCACATCAATGCATGGCATAATGCATGTCAATTTCTTTGTGATGTATACACAAAAATACAATCGCACTTTGACATAATACACTGTCATCATAAATTTGCTATATTTCTTTGAATTGAAATTTTTAATTTTTCAGGATAAATGGCAAAGAGAATGGGTAAAGCAATTCTTCTTATCTTCAGCTGACGAAGAAAATCAGCTTATAAAACAGAAAGCAAAGTTAGCAATATTTGGCGGGCAAGTGGATGACGTTTTCTATGTCTATGACGATATATGCTATTCTTGCCTTCGAGCCTATGAAGTATCTTCACAGTGCATTTCTAGTCACACTACTGGATTCATATTACCAAATGGTTCACCCTATAAAAATATATTCACCTACTTTGTACGTATGTTTCAAGAGCGAGGACTGTTCATAAAGAAATTTCGCGATATATCAAATAGAGAAGCATTGAAGAAGCAATACATTAGGGAAGTGGTTGTGCCAAAAAGAAGAACCATAGTTTGGAGAAGACAACTGGAGTTGGATAATATTATTGGAGTATTCTATGCTTTTGCATTAGGCATAGTTACTTCCATGCTAGTGTTCCTCCTAGAATTAACTGGCCACAGGTTAATAAAGAAAGAATTAAAATTTGATGAATTACAAAATTAACTGAATGATAATTACTAATGTATTTATTTATTTGCATCTTGCACGAAAATAAATAAAAATGTTAACTAAAATTTCAAGTAACTTGCGAGTACATTCAAAATACCTTCAAAAAAAATCTTACAACAGGTCTATTAAACCACTAACTGTTTGTGGCTCCGCCTGGTGTTCAAGCCAATTTTGTATTGGCTGTTACCAAACATCCACCTTCATCAATAATCGCTTTAATATTCTATTCTACAACATTTGGAATATTTAAATTTTAGATGACATTTATTAGGCCAGACCTAAACTCAGAAGATACCATTTTAAAAGCATTTATACAAAATAAAATTCACATCAGAGAATGATTCATGTGACAAGGACTCCATCTGGAGCATGGAGCATGGAATCTGGTCACATGGAACATGGCTGTTCAGGGAAAGAAAAGAAAAGCAAATGGAAAGACGATTAACGGATTCTCGGAGCAAAACAAGGCTACAATTTTGGCAGGAGGGCGCAGTGGGAAAGGAGACTTAGACCTCGTCACCCGCCAGCTAAACATGGGCATGGAAGGGAAAATTAAGCCCCGTCCACTAACTAAATTCAAGATGGCGAAGAAAGGAGCCCCGTTTCAGTTCTACCATGGTTCTTGTCAGTGCTCCATTATCATTCAAGCGACACGACTCTGAAGAAGCTCATTGCAATATGGGCGGGAAGTGGATTTCTAACAAACCACTGACGCGGTCAAATCACGCAAAGTTAAGTATTTCTGTTGAGAATACGTGTTTGCTGCGACGAACCCTCAAGAATAAAATCCGCCGATTATTCCACATGATATAATTCCTTTTAATAATGAAATATTTATTAGAAAGGGTGGCACTGACCTTTTCCCTCAACCAGTTTCTTCATTCAACACATTTACTTATTGCACTTTGGTTGCAAATTGTAAATAATATACATAAATATTTAAAAGAAAAACGATATTATAAAATTTTAAATTAGTTTTGAAATAAATTGTGCTTTTACTCTCTCCAGTTGGTGTAAGAGGAAACACTGCAAACATTTCAGATTTCTACCTTGAGTTTTCCAATGGTTAATCATGTTTTGAGATCACCTTTTTGCCTTGGTTTGCATTTGTTGGCCTGATTTGTGAGCTCCCCTTTCTTGGGATCGTAAACCTTTTCAAAGACATTAATTTTTGTTGCGATTTTCTCCGGAAGGAATAATTCTACAATTTGCCAATTCTGCTGATATTTTCATTCCCATCTGTTCATTAGTGACAAGACATCTTACATCTCTGCAACATTGCAAACCAACACTTAGCCGTCATTTTTTTGAAGTAATTTTTCTGTGAAAGTGTCCAGACTGGGGACAGTGCTCGAGCCTGATCCGAACTGTAAGAAATTGAGGAATTCTTTGAGAGAGGGAGCTTTCAATGAGTGGTCCGAGTGCAGATAGCAGGGGATTGGCGTTAGACCTTTCAAGACACTCCCAAAATTAATAAGTTCATTTTAGAGAAACAAGTGCTCTCAGGTATTGAGTGGGTTAATGCACGGAAATTAAACATCAACTATGCCCCTTTGAGTGGAGTTCCAGGTGCCAGTGGTCGATTAACAGGAGAAGTGAGGAACCACCAGCACATGTGCTTAGGAATTGGGTCACTAAAAGACACCACAGAGAAATACGAGATAACTCGTCTTCAGGAAAAAAAGGAATACACCTGCTTTAAGGAGGTGCATTGCATTGACACTGATGGATCATCAAGGTATGCAGATATTGTGGTATTCCCAGCAAAGGAAATACAGCAGTGTGTTAATAAGATCCTGCTGTGTGTTTCGAAAACAACGACCAGGACCAAGCGATCAAAGTTGAAAGAAAACAATTCATGAGAGGGTGTACTTCCTATCTCAAAAAAAATGTAATAGGATCACTCTCTTCGGATCTTATTACAGAAATTTAGAGGGAATTTGGCGAAAGAGTTATTCCAAACAAACTTCATAGTGATTATTGGTTGTGTATGTATTTGTTTGTTTTATATTATATGTTTATTTTTTTTTTTTTTTATTATTATATCGTAATGACTGATTAATATGCTGATCTCTAGCAACCAGATATAATTTGGTTCTTTACTGTATTATATTAAATGAAGTTGCCTATTCATCCTACAATGCCCTGCTAATAGACTCACTATTATCCTTTTAACCTTCCAGTTATGAATCAGTAGATCCCTAGTAAATTTGGGCAAATGTTTCTTAATAACTTTTCGCCTGCCTCTGGCTTGGTGTATCCATCCAACATTGCAACACTGGTCCATCCAGGCTTCTGGACAAACTTCAGAAGGGTTCGGGACCTATGAAAATATCCTTCGAACCCTCCCTCGTCAGCGCATCCATCTTTTCGTTGTCCAGAAATCCTGCTGTCCCGGCATCCAAGCGAGTATCAACTTATTCAGAGCAGCCACTGCAGTTAGGCAGTCTCACACCAGTCGTAAGATTACTTGGTGTGATGAAAGTGCCAGATTACTAATATATATCCTCCTGTCCTGTTTGGTGCAGAGACATGGATAGCAGGATATTAGCTTCGCCTGAATTGTTGGAGAGACGGGTGTTAAGAACGATCTCCGGTCCAGTTGCTGAAAGAGGAGTGTACCATGTAAGGAAAAATTCGGAGTTGAAAGAGCTATTAATAATAATAATAATAGTACTTTATTATTACAAATAATACATAATTATAAAATATACATGTTACTCCATAGGCATGGGTAACAATCCATCAGCCAGTTGAAAGAGCTATTTAAAGACGAGGATCTAGAGCAAAGATTAAGATTACTAGACTCCAATTCAATAGATTAGATTGCAGGTATGGGTACCTACACCGAATGAAAGAAAGTCCGTGGCCCAAGGTGAGCATATAAGAGACATCCCTGGGGACCGCGCCTTAGATGGCTGAACAATGTCGAGAATGATTTGAAGCGGATGGGAGTATGTCAATGGAGGATAAAAGTGGAAGATCACCAGTTATGGAACGATTATTAAAGGAGACCAAGTCTTGCATGGGCTGTAATGTCACAGAATAAATGAATGAATGGCGGCTGCTTCAAAGCAGGAGGTGGCTATCGGAGTATATGGCCACTCTCCTTTCTACTAATCCTTGCCTTGAAATCTCAGCATTGAACGCCACCACTTCAGCCTGGAAACCTGTGGCGTATTTTCCTATCCTAGCCTTAAGTTGACCTTAGGACTATCCCCAGAGACTCCAGCTGCAACCCTTCTGAGTCTTAGTCTTACAGCCATACGTATACCATATTGAGATAACGAGTAGAGCGGGGCCACTATCCCAATCACTTCTGTTCGGTATTATAGTGGGAAATTTCTACCTAAATTAAACCTGGCATTCATCTTATCAGTTGGCAAAACAAATAAGTAGTCGACATTAATTTTCTCTATCAACCTCTGATTGGCAAGTCCATGTCTAGAAATGACAGGCGACGCCCCTGAAGGAGCCTATGAATACCACTAATGTAATATTAATACACTATAGAAGCATTGCTAGAATTCCAAATTTGATGAAAATCAGTTAACAAGAAATGCAATTTTACAGAATAGGTTTTTGAATTTCCTCAAAAACGCCTATAACGATTTCCTATAGACTTAGTATGCTAACTGCACAGATAAAAACATCACTTCAAAAATTGATTTTGAATAATTGTAGCGTTAAATTACAATCTTGACATCTTTGGAAAGTAGTGTAAGAAATTTGATTTGAATTCCTTTGTAAATTATTAAAAATATATTAATTGCCCCGAACTTCTGCAAACATGTTTCAAGAAAACTAGTTACCTTAATCTGCCAATCAAAATAATTAATTACTTTAATAGAATAACAAGACAATTATTAACTCAGGTTTATTAAGTTCTATATATCGTACAAACAAATTTTGATTGTCCAGTACAAGTTAATATTTTCCGGATATCATTTTTAATGTTTCATTGATATTTTGTCATTTTTAAATTTATGTGTATACTTATTATACTTTGTTTTTGTATTGATTATTTTCGTTTTTTTATGTATTATTTTCGTATTTGTATGTTATCTTAGTTTATTTAATCTGTTATTGAAATATAATGTTGATGCAAAAAGTTATTAAGTCTGTAGTTGTAAAATAATAAAGAAAAAAATGGTTAAAATTGAATACTTATTTATCAAAGAAAAAGGGATTTGCTTTAACAGTCTAAAGGAGTAAGGCTAGATTTTTTAGATCATAGTGGTCTCGGCAATAGGCATATTACCTCACTTGCTCACTTACCTCTTCG
Organism: Triatoma infestans; assembly: GCA_011037195.1. NCBI lineage: Eukaryota > Metazoa > Arthropoda > Insecta > Hemiptera > Reduviidae > Triatoma > Triatoma infestans. The sequence goes on along the minus strand of JAAEAF010014928.1, from coordinate 131,235 downwards.
GATAATTTAACCTTCCAACTTCCAACTAAAAGGTTATGTAATCTGCTAGCAAAATTCTATACTACTGAGAGCCAGCGTAGTTGAATTACCTTTTCAATATATTCTGGAAGATATTTGATTTTTGGTATAAAAACTGAGCAATATTTTATTGAAATCTGCTTGAAAAGTTACAATGCACTATAGCCACTTCTTTGAAGTAGCCCTTTCTGCTCAAAGATTCACATCAAAGTAGTTTTAGGAGATACAGATAGAAATATTAAAAATTCCTTCCTACATTAACCACAATCATTATAAATACTATATATATATATATGTTTGTAGTTGACTAATGATTTAAAATTATGGAAGCTGAGGGTAATTCCAACAATTTTAATGAAAACCAACAGAGTAATGATAAAGGTGAGTATTAGTACAACGTACTTTATACATTTATGAAATATTTACATCTTTTCAATTGTTTCTCTCTAATGACAGAAAAATCAAATTTAGGAAATTCAGCAGCAAATATTAATAGCCCTTATTCAAATCGGAAAAACATCAAAACCAGTAGTGATGAATCTAGTAATTTTGAAAGAAATAAAAAATTGTGTACATGGCAACCACCTATTAAAAATGAAAGAGCATCTGTGCCAAATGAATTTTCAGTGTGTGTAAATGCCCAGCCAAATGTGAATTCAAGTGTGTCAACAATGCCGGCGAATGTAGAATCTGTTTTACCAGAGATTTCAGCAGTACATTCTCAATCATCTCCAGAACATTTGCACGAAAATGACAAATGTGAACTATCTCCTAATTTCATGAGTTGTTCAACTATTCAAAATATAAATGATATATTCGACAATAATCAAGACTGCGATCAAGAGATCAATTCAGTTTCTTCAGTTGATACTTTACCAACAGAAATCGTAGTAGATGAGCGTGACGACTTAATATATAATTTAAATAAGAAAAAAATTATTCCTTTTGCTAATAAGAACAAGGAAAAGATAGACTTTGTGAATAATGATCATGATTATGTAAATAACAAAATTGAAAAAGAAACAGTAACTTATGAAAATGAAGAACATATTAGTCAAGTGACTGAAAACAAAGTAAAATTCAGCAATCTTGAGCGCATGGAAAAGTTAGGTACAAATTTAGTATTGACTGAAGAAATAGCTATGACTGTCCTTAATGCTAACGATACAGTGAACAAGCAATTGAAATGGCAAACTTTATATAATGAAAAGTATGCGAAAGAAATAGGAAATTTTTATCATACAAATTATTATTCTGACGATAAAATATCTGATAATATATTCCGAAGCATCCACGGCAGTGATTCTTCAAAGAATTCTGGCATTCAAGGGGGAAACTATACAAACACTGTTAATGCCAATGTGATAAATCAACAGAACATTACCCAAACCAAAAATACAATTATATCTGAACCATGTAATGATGATACGTTTGATTTGACTTTTACAAGTTCACAACTAGAAAAACTTGAATGCGATGAAACAACCGCAGTTTATAACAGTTGTACAAATAAATCCAATAATTTTTGGATTAGGAGAAAAAAAGAACAAAAAAATATTTTACAGAAAGTTATAAAAGAGATTGATGCAATAAAGTAAGCCTCTTATTTTTTCAGTAATACATTTTAAGTACTATATTATTTTTAGTATTACATTGCAACATTTTCAGTAATACCTATAACTTATTTGGTATCAACTTTTTAGCAATTCCATTGTTCAAGCAACTAACGAGTTAAGGACACAGTTTTGTAAGAACTTTCCAAAATGAAGATACAGAAAAAACTGAAGTTTTTAAAATCCAGAAAACTATGTAAAACTTTACTATTATTATTCATGTACAACCTAAATTAAATAAATAATTTTTTACAATGTTTAATCAATATATTTGTTTTTGAAAAACCATTGTTAGACCATTTAACTAATCTAGCATAATAGAAGAATGTTTTTTAAGCTGACAATTCTATACCATAGAGAATCGCATTTGGTGTAATTACTATATTAAGTACAAGTACACATTATGGAATAGTGAGAATGTGGAACCTTGAAAATATTAATATTATTTAGTATTTCTTACAATTTTGTTTGAATAAGATTAAGCGTAAGGTACACAACTAACTATTCATATAACGAAATTATGTTACAAATTGCGTTATTGAATAAAAATTTGCGCTACATTTTCATTAGAAATTGAGTACAGGAACCTAGCTATCGGCGATGCAGTTAAGATTCTGGCTGATCGAAAACAATATACAATCCACATCTACAATAAGTAGAAATTTATAGTGAATGTTTTAGTTGCCTCATAGTTGAATAACCTAAAATGTACATCGATGTACAATGTATATATCAGAATGCATTGGAGCATTCATAATTAATATTTTTATAGAATTTGATTTTTTTGTAAAATTACATTTTAATTCATTAAATTATTTTTTTTATTCAAAATAGTTATTTGCAAATTTTAATTAACTATCTTTAATGTTATAAACAACTACTTATAGATTGTGATTAAGTTTTGCTGTTGGAACATATACACATTTTTTTTACTATTAAAACATATATATATATTTTTAAAATTATTAAAAATAATAATAGCTGATAATGATACTGGATATGTAATACTCCACCTCTCATGTTGTATTTATGGATGATGAGGGCCGTCCAATCCACTGCTGGGCTCCTCTTTGTTCTACGTTGTGGGCAGCCAGGCCGTACGCCATATTGGATGCTTTGAGCCTGAATAGCGTACTGCCATTAATTGCTTGAGAAAAACGAATTTGTTACTACTCCATCCAGTAATATTGGAATATTAAGTAAGTGCTTTTATTTGTTGTAATAAGTTCTTTAAATTTTATTATATTCTTATGTATTCATTATCTCTATTTACAGTTTTTATTTATCACTATGAGTCGCTATCGAGAGTGGGATCTAGCATGTAAGGTGTATGTTGGAAACCTTGGAAACAATGCATCAAAAAACGAACTTGAGGATGTATTTTCTAAGTATGGTCCGCTTAGAAACGTTTGGGTGGCACGCAATCCTCCTGGGTTTGCGTTTATTGAGTTTGAAGATCCAAGAGACGCTGAAGATGCAGTTAGAGCACTTGATGGAACGTAAGCAAACATTTTATTGCTTTCAGTTATTATAACTGTTTATAATTTTACTGAAGTTTCCCAATTATTAATGCTCTACTTTTCATTGTAGACGTTGTTGTGGAACTCGAATTATTGTCGAAATGTCAAATGGAAAGACCCGTTCCGGTCGTGGAGGTGGACGAAGAAGGTCCCCAATAAGAAGATCAAGGTAATTTCCTATCAATAAAATATAATAATACGCCAGATAAATGGGTGTGTGAAGCGTTTTATACATATTATATACATAACAAGTGTACTTGCTCTGGATTAACAAACAAACTGAAAATATATTCAATTCTTTTGTTCACAATTCAATTTTTTATAGGAAACTTCATTTAACATTTTCAGAATATCGATTTAAACTGACAGGTTCTGACAATGTTTAACTTTTTAAATTACGTTTTACTGTTGTTAGTAAATTAGAGAGACGAATCTCGTAGCATATGTGTGTAAATGAAAAGCAGGGTTTTGGGTATAGTTTGATAGAAGAAAGTAAATTATACAAACGTTGCAGGGTCATGGTCAAGTTAACCTCTATACTTCTTCAAGGTGTCACATCATGTTTATTGCATCCACCACCATCCATCATCACTTAACTATCAACATGAGGCTCCTCAGCCAACCAACTCTTAAATAAACAAATTATACAACCATCCAACCACCCTTGACCATCCGACCAACCAACCATCGTGTACACTCTGCTGTATTAGGTACTTCAGCATGTGGCTATGAATTTCCAAAATCCCAAAATTTAGGCACTTTTGCCAACTAAATAATGGGTATATTTACATTCTTTTAACACTGGTGCAAAATTAGAACTTTTTATTTTTAGTATTATTCCCAATTTGGCACCATTGAAAATAAAAAAAATTAGTTCGGTGCAATTGTTAAGAACTTTTTTTTGTGCCACGTTTTTCTATTTTTTCACAGTTGAAATTTAACATTTCTTTTTTATCATTACGTAATCTTGAGTATTTGTACCTCAGTCTTCATATTTTCTCAGTAATAAAGATTTCTTTCAGTTTATATTTATCATATGTAATTGCAATTTTGTAATATCTGTTTTAGAGTAGCAGAAATAAAGTTTGCAAACTTAGTTGGTACAAATACGTCTAAAGTTATTGCATTATTTTCACAGAAATTGACAAAAATTTGCAGAACTATAGTGTTGTTAATGCAATTACTTGAAATAAACTTGAATTTTCTATTTTGAAATCTTATTGCAGTTTACAAGTGAATTGTCCAAAATTTCCAGGTCCCGGTCGCCATGGAGAAGGAGAGCATCAAGATCCAGATCAAGATCACGTTCTCGCAGTATTCCAATCCGTAGATCTCGCTCTTATTCAAGAGATCGTCGCTGATAATGTTAGATCTTATTTAATCTGTTGTACTCATACGATAAAACCAACTTTTATTGTTATTTTAATTTATTTTGCAGATAAATCGTGGGAGGTGTTCGGCACCAGCACTGGCACTTTTTACTTTTTTTACATTAGGTTTTAAGACTCCTATGTATTTGATTTCACTCTTCTTAATTAATGTAATGCTACATTTTCCTGAAAATTTGATGACATTTGTGTTGAAGAGTTTGTACATAGTATGTTAATTTTATTGAAGTATTTGTCCCTTTTATTATACTTGTAACTTCTTTTTATAGATATACGAATAAAATAGTGCATTATAATTTTGTTTATTTATTTTTATATCACAAATGATAACCTTGTAGTATTTTACATAACAGGGCAATCTGCAATCGCAGACATCTGACCTCTTTACTTTTTGAATATAGTGGTTTGCTATAGTTTCTTCTTGCATTTAAGATGTTTACTATAGACCAAGTATGTGCTATATAAACTAAATACAATACCAAACACTTTTACACTGGTAAGAATTAATACTTTTTATTTTTTCATGTTTTATAGCAAGTGAACAAGCAATATTGCCCAAGGTTTTGGACAAAACGGTTGGCTGAAAATGGGGTCGTACAACATCATATTAAATTCGTTAATTCAGGTTTTAAATAATAATTTTTGTAGAAGTAATTTTTTTTTGTCAATTGTGCTAATAACATAAGTTTCTTTGCAGTCAGTGAAAATGTAAAAAGCGAAATTCCATTTATACTTGACATACAATACGGAAAAAAATCTACAAACTTGATGGATTTGTATGGAGTAGATCTTCACCAAGGTAAAAAATTCACGCTATTTGTGGCGACTTTAAAATTAAATTTAGTTTTACATCACCTAACGATAATTTCGAGAAATAAATAGAACTGAATTTTTTGATGTTGATCCGAAACTGAATGCAAAGCGATTTAGAATTTCTATTGAGGTTCCCTTATGATACTTATGTTTCTACAGAGAGAAGGAATTTGCAAGTAAATTAATATAGGTGGTGGGGAGTGAAACTAGGTAGGCACGTATTTTTTAATGTGTGATTCTTCAATCAGAGAAATTATTAGGATGGGATATCCACAAAGTTGTCAAGATTGCTAAAAAAAATACTTTTTTTTCTTGAAAGAGCACTTGCAATAAAATATTTCAAAGGAAGCAGTCAGTGGTAAGTAAGATCGTTAATAGTTGACATATGTATGTAATTTTATTTTTTTCAATCCTTAAAAGATTTATGTGACTGCCGTACAATATAATTCGTCTTCCCTACTTCTTGACAAATATGTAAGGCATAACGGTGATGTCTTGTATGTAGGAGACTCGTTGCCGGCTGGAAGAATGCTATAACTCAATTACTAGGCCAAAGTAAAAACAAATAACTGGGTTTAGATTTCTTTGCCGTGTCAATTTTTAAATAATTACTTCTTGTTTGTTCAAGATACCATAAAGAGCCGAATCTACATTTACCAATTGCTGATTAACATAACATGGATAGGTGACAGCATCTCCTTGCTTTTTAAAAATTATTTCTTCATTGAATAGGATATTATGAAGTCCTTTCAACTTCATATCGTACTTTCATTTCATTCTTATTATGTGTTTTGAAAAATAAATTGTATTCAAATCATCTTTGACGAAAACGATCTTTGAATTATTTAAGTTATAAAAATATGTAGACATTGAGAAAATTTTTTGTTTAAATGAGAATTACGAGATTTATTTTCTAAATGTTTTATAATTTAAGGGTCTTTTTTGCCTAGGAATAATTAGAAGTAAGATTTCTTTCACAACAGCTGATACAAACAAGAAGAAATTAATAGCTGATGAATTCGTGATCAAAACAATCTGTTCATTGAATAAATAATTTTTATAAAATGAGGAGTTGCTATTACCAGTCAACCCATGATAATCAGAATTACGAATCTTCACTTATACTAGAAATTTTGAAAATAAATTTACCAATAGTTTGGGTGAAAATCGACAGCCTATACAATAATTTCCAAAATTTGGAATAAAAGTGTGAATAAACTGACACATAATATATATATGCACATAAACTGACAAATATATGCAAAATGCTCTCGTATATCTCAACATGAATATAGCAGTGTGCTCCTCCGAAATGACTTCCCAAATCATAATACTAGTTAAAACAAAATAATTATAAAAAAATCATAAAAGGGCCATAATAAAATTGACTACTTTAAGAAGCTCAGAGCAACCTGTTTGCTTCAAGGAAGTGCTCCAGCAAAACAGATAATGTTCAAACGTTAATTTAACCTTTATTCTATGTGATATTTAGTATCAGTAATTGGAATTAGTCATTCTGGTTGGTTAAAGTTGGTGATTGAGCGAAGTGGCTATAATTTGATAATTTGGGTTTCCAATTTAGAATGCAAGATCGGTTTATAGAGATGTGGTGTCTGGCTTATTCGGAATTACCACAGATCTTGGTAAATCCTAGCACTGATCGTGGGTCGGGCTTTGTCGGTGTATGTAACATTTACTGATGAACTATATTTTTTAAATGTTTAAGATATTTCTTGTTTAACTATAATGTTTCTACTGCAATGGGAAAAAGGGAATGTGCAAGGAAGGCTGTAATGCTCGGCCCAGTCAGGAATCCTATTTGAAAGTTGTCTTATAGATAGACCAAAATTTCTTGAATCTCGGGAACTTTGGTCGAAAGTAAACGAAATTCTTTGAATATATAAACGTTGAAAAATATTAAAGATTTAATTATAAAATAAATTAAACCACAAGAATAAACACCAATCGTGCGTGAAAATAGTAAACAAGTCAACTTTCCCAGCCTTACCTTATATAATATCTGCTTTGACCGTACATCTCTTCTAGCGCACTAATTTCGTGGGTCAGAATTTTTAGCGACCTGTAATCACTGTTTTGCTCTGCATAACATTAAATTGTCTTTACAGGCCAATTCACTCACTCGCATGAATGTCAACAAATTTGTTCAAATAAAATGTTTTAAAAGCATTCTTAAATTTTTCTGACCATTTATTAATGACAAACATTTTTAGAGGCACCCATATTTGTTTACATTCACGGTGGATACTGGGAAATGCTTTCAAAAAACGAAAGTAATTATGTTGCAAAACCTCTGTGGAAGGCTAAAATTAAGGCTTGCATCCCGGACTATGATTTGGCACCAAAAGGTAAATCCGCCTTCTTATTTTCCGCAAATGCTGTGAAGTAATTTTTTTTTCATTCCTCTTAAAAGTGAAAAACTGTGTAAAATATTACGATTGTTTTGTTTTCTATGTTCTGCAATTAGAAAGTTTAGGTCACAAGGCGATCCAGTATTTTTTTTTTACTTGTTTATTCTTCTCTAGCTTTCCGACCTCAAAATAGCAACTACTAGGAGCTGTTTCTTGAGACTATGTTACATCTATAATTGTGTGTAACGTGTAGGTAACTGCAATTTTTATTTAACGAATGAATGAATCTTTTAAATCATCATAATTTCTAAATGAAATTTACATAATTAAAATATACACACCGAATAACAATATATAAAGAAACAGCCTTATTTTCCGCAAAATACCTTCCTAATTTTCGGCCACTGAATGGGCCGAAAACTAGGAAAGAATTAAGAAGTAAAAAATAAAAAAACTGGGGTCGCTTGGTCACCATTCTATATCCTATCACAATTGAACGATAGTATAAGGAATACTAGCTATTCAAAGGCAAATTAAACCATTTGTTTCTTTCTTAACCATTATGAAAATGGGTGAAATTGAGTTAATAAAAAAAATGAAAGCAAGTTCAGGAATAAAACATAGACAGCTCGTTAAGTTAAATAGACCTATTCTAAATTAAGAGATCAAATATAAATAAGCGCATGTTTGATCTCAGGTCCTTCAAACATTTAATATTGAGCAAATAAGTCATAAATACATAAGTCAAAGAAATTTATTTATTAATTACAAAAATAATTTATAAATTTGAGAATTTATAATCTTTAACGATATTTGAAAGGTTTTTGATATATTTCTAGCCACTCTTGAAGAAATTGTGGAAGACGTGAGAGCTATGGCCAAACACGTCTTAAAAATGGGTGTTGACAATAATGTGAGGTAAGCAAAATATGTAAAACAGAACTCACATTACGGTAGTCTGACAGCTGATTTTCTCCCACACTATCTTGTGCTTCGCTACCAAACACTCCAACATTCACAGGATAGTACGAAATTTATTTTAGGTAGCTTTCTCCCATCAGAAAAAATGTTAGCGATCTTTTATATTTATAGTAATAATTTTTTTATTTATTTAATTAGTATTACCTCATTGATTGCTAAAGATGGATTAATTGTAAAAGTTTGAATTACTGCTTCAAAACAAATAAAAAATTATTTCAATATAGAGAAACTACGAAGTGAAATGTGAATATACTGTTGTTAGCAACGTAGACCTAAAAAGACATTTTTAATTGACCAGGCGTGGCGAGCATAAATGAAGTGAAATGATCAAGAATAAAGGAGTTGAAACAAACCAGAATATTGCAATAAAACCATCTTTTTTTTTTTTTTTTTTTTTTTTAAATCAAACTTATTGAATATGTGTGGATGGGTCCACAATGCTGGATAACTTCTGGTATTTTATCCGTCGTAGCATGCATATTTCTGATGCTCCTGACCGGTTTTGGATTTTCATCCATGGTCAGAGTGAAGTTATCAAGTTCATGTTGTATTGTATCAACATTACAGTGTAACCTAAACATTATTTTGAAGTCAACTCTCTACACGAACTTGATAACTTTACTCGGACGCTCAGAAACATCAGAAATATGCATGCTTCGACGGATATAATACCAGATTATTTTCACTTAGTTCTAAATCTATAGAAATTACAAGTTTAGTACTTTCTAATTAATAAGTAATGCTACTCTTTTTCAAGGAGCATCTGGCTTGGAGGTCATTGTTGCGGTGCACATTTGGCTGCGAGTCTTCTAGATGAGAGTTGGTTATCTGAACTTCCACCTGAATATAGAACAATTTTCAAAGGACTTGTATTAATTAGTGGGATATACGATTTACAACCTTTACTCAAAACGGAATTTAATAATAACCTTAAGCTTGATAGGTAAAAGATAACAATTTCTAAATCATAATTTAAGATTTTGAAATGCAGGACCAGCTCAAGAATATTTGGCATCTTGGGCAGATTTCAAACTTGACATCTTTAAACTAAAAACAAAATAAGAAATATTCCATCTTTTAAATTTCTCCTTCTGCTCTAACGGGAAGTATCTATTGATATCGCAAAGTTCAAATTAATTAGTAATTACACGAAGAAGGTAAGAAATGAATCCTCCCAAAAACAAATTCTTTAACTTTGCCTCATGTTGTATATTGTTAACGTTACTGTTGTATTGCTAATCTTTCAAATATTAAAAATAGAAATTCCACTAAGAATACATGTTTTGAGAGTCCTGAATTATATATTTAGGGGCTACAACGTTAAGTTCTTCTGAAGTGTGATTTCTGTACATATACATTCTAAAACCTAAATAATATTAAGTTCATTAAATGCTTGGTTAAAAGTCCAAGTCTATAAAAAAAATACGGTTCGGTGAAAATGCAACTTTACTGAATGGTGTTCTCGAAACATTAAAATCCAATGATTTTCTTTAAACTTGGAAAATTAATTTTATAGGGATTCTGAAGGGGCTGAAACTATCGCTTGCTTCGAATTCCCAACCCAATGTTATTGGAGTGCTCGGCCTGGTAGTCTACAATATAGTCAACTTCAGGAACCATATATTCTGTACGATTACTTGCCCACCTTATTTTTTTTAAATAATTTAAGGCGCGTCAACATCTATTGGTCATTGGCGCCCGGAGCCTTCTCAGTGCACTGCCGGTCTCCGGACAGTGAGCTGTAGAGGCTCCTAGGAAGAAAAAAATCTAATGGTAGCACTGAGGGACTCGAACCCGGATCCTCCGCGTGGGAGTCCAGTACCTAACCACTTGCTATTCCCTTCCCTCGCTTACCTTATATATATATGCGCCTATAAAAATGAAAGAAACTTTATTACTTTCCATAGCTCTGGATGTATGTCTAAAAAAATAATAAATATTTCCCCTTCAACTATGACACTCCAAAATTGTATGCGTCCTAGGCGATTGTCTAGTATGCATATAGCTTGGGCCAGTCTTGGCGTTCATTTTACATGAAATGATCATTAGATGTTACAAACAAAAGATGTACTTTATTCTATAACTAGAAAAAATAGCCTTCCATTTCATTTCAAGTCTGCAGAATTGAATGTTGACAGTATGAGAAGGATTATATTATTCAGTAATAAATGAACTGGTTGAGCTCAGAGGACAGACTGGTAGGAGATATATACAAAAGTGCTTCTAATAAGCTAGCCGTTTTTTAATTTTGTCAATTTAAAATCATTAAAAATTCAGAAAACATCGAATTTAAAAAAAAAGTGGTACGTACAGATTTCTTTTTTACTTTTTAATTGTTTTTTCAAAATTCATGAGAGCTTCATTTAATGTGCAATTGTTCAATAGTTGCCCAGTAGCTCCAAACAACAGTTTAGTACCTTATGAAATTCAACATTAGAAAAAAAAAATCACACTGATTGAAGAGTAACAAAGATAGAAATATCCTGCAGTGAATGCAGATTCTGTATTCTTCAATGCAATCAGTTAATTAAGTTAAAGCTGTTATGTATTGACTAATATTGTGAGGCAGATTCTCATGTTATATCACTATTTTCCAGTTCAAGGGCAGTAACATTGAGCCCTTTGTACAATGTAAAGGATTTGATGCAGAATTGTCTTTTAAGCGAAGACTTTAAGGTCTTAGCTGTTGTTGCGCAGTACGATTCCCCGGCTTTTAAAGAACAAACTACCGTATACTGCGAAGTAAGTAAACGTTTACTTATAATGTAGTTATAGCAAAGTTAAAATTCAATTAATTAATATCATTCTGTACTTAGAAACTGAAGAAAGTGAATATACATGTGCAGTACTGCCAAGTGCCAGAAGTGGATCATTTTGATATCGTTGAACGTTTACATGATGAAACCTATGTTTTATCTCAGCAAATTATTTCCTTAATTAAGGAAAATTAAAAAACTGATCTGTATGTATGTTTTGAATATAACCCATTAGGAAGTATAATATTTGATCCTTGGCCGTAGATGTGTTGACACAATAAATTTTATTTCTTTAAAGCATATTGAATTTTTATTTTAGCCAATATGTGCTTGAATTTTAATTAATTATTGAAGTGAATTATTGCAGCCGTTATTATTATTATTATTATTATTATTGCAGCCATTCAGTTTATATTTAGGTGTATTTAGGTTAAGCCCAACAAGTATATTGGTTTACTCTTCCTCTTACTATTTGTATATCTATTATATTTACAATAAACAAGCCAACAAGTGCCGAGTGTAACAGAAACATTGCATTCAAGTGAACTCTCTATACGAATCAGAGACATTTTCCGTGGTAGCCTGCTTCATTTTGTGGTCATCGACCGGTTTCGGGCGTTCGTCCATCTTCAGGATGCGTTTTTTTTAGACAGTGTGACAACACAGACTCGTACAGAGCAAACAGTTTCACTTTTTCAACAATTTCACAACAATTTCTCTTTTTTTCTCTATACGAACTTGATATATTTACTCTGACGATCGATGAAAATCCGAAACCGGTCAAGAATAAAAGAAATATGCATGCTACGACGGATAAGATGGCAGATGTTATCCAGCATTGCGGACCCATCCACATATTCAATAAAAGGATATATTTTGTTAATTGATCTCTCTCCCTCTTCCCCTCTATCTCTATGTATTCAGCATAAATCAAAAATGCAAAAACCTGAAAATACAAACTTGACATTTAGTTTATGGAGTACCAGGGACTATACATTTAGGTTATATTCAAAATTAGTCAACCGGATGTTTTTTTTAATTTTGTAAACATACTACATATGAAGGATATGATTTCTTTGAATCGTCTTTTTCGGGAAAATTCATATCAGGTGGGTTCTGGGAAGAGGCGATTTAGCCTTTTCTCTAAAGTGCCAATTCTGTATATTACACGATTCTAACTTATACTGTCAAGAATTATGTGTACGTTACCAAAATATCAGGTTTGAAAAAATCGGATGTACAACAGTACGGAAGTGCAACTTTTCAGAACCTTTTTTTCCGAGTTGCTGCGATTTTTTCGTTTAAGACAGCAAGGGTTCTTTTTCAACTTGGTACATAAAAATCAAGTGCGAAACACTCATATCACTTTGTCTTTCTGCAGTTAATACAATTATGAAATAAAAAATTATCTTATACTCGGATACTTTTACTTTTTACTTGCCCTGACATAGATACAAGGATATATTTGTCCAGCTAGGTAGGTACACATTGAAGGGATTACAGTGTATTCCAGAAGAAAGCGCCAGTACTAAAATTGAACAAACCTACATAATATTTGAAATTTAACGGCACAATTCCTCGAAACCCTACGAAATCAAGTTTTTCCAGGAAATTGTTTCACACAAAAGTGATGCTTTTATGTTTGTGTAAATAGCATTCCAAGATTAAGAAAAATTGTTGTAGCCACTTTTAGAGAAAAATAAAGTGAGGTAATTGTGAGTTATCGTGACCCTGTCATGGCGGACACTGTTCTACAGTTCCTTCCCAACTACCACTGTTGAGGTGATGGGTTTTTCTCTCAATTGAGAAAAGGTCCCATTTATAATTGAATAAATACACTCTAGTTAAAAAGTGGGCTGTATATTTTTTATTATTCAACTGAATGCAACCAGTATGAAACATGTAAGTAGAATTGCCCTTAGATCAGCCAAACACGAATTGTGAAACTAGCTGTCTCTCAAAGTACTACTCCATTACAAAACATTGTTACCACCTTAACTTTTAAATCTCAATTTATTAAGTAATGATAATACATAAATATTATTAGATAAAAACTCAACATTAAAAACCTAATATCTTCCTTAACATTCTCCCCCTTTGAAATTCCCCAGAAATTTCAAAACTTCCAGAAAGTTAATCAAAAAAATGTATCCAAAAATTATAAGTGACTTAAAAACAATTAAAAACCGATAAAAAACTCAAAATAAATCATATTAAGATTGGTAATATTATGCAAATTTAAATGTTATATAATGTAAAAATTAAAGTTCGTAAGTCCTTGAAAACTGGGCACAACTTCGCCACTGGTCGAAGTACCACACCCTTAGGAAGCTTAACAGTAGCAATTCTGGCCACACCGTCCTTTCCTGGATGTAGACGTACTACACGTTCTATTTTCCACTGAAGAGGCTTGCGACCAGAGTTTCCCAACCTTTTTTGTGCTATGCACCACCTAAGCCTTTCTAAAATTCTTATGCCCCCTCCCCCAACATATATATAATCTTTAATATTCAAAAACTGAAAATTTCACTAAAGAAACTTGAATGATAGGTTTTAGGAAGAAATCACTAAGAAGTTATGGAGCAAACAAGTAAATAAATTTTCAAAACATATAATGGAGAACTGAAATTCAAATTCAAAATAATTTTAATGAAAAATTTGCCTATATTATTTGATTATTAGTAATTATTTATTACTTACATTTAATGAGATCCTTGCGTTTGATGCTTGCTGCAAAGGGATTTTATGTCAGGTTCCAATTTACTTAACTTCAGTCTCAAGTCTCCCCGTTTTGTTATATCCAGCCTATTTCTTTTTTTTAGCAGTAAATCATTTATGGCACTAAATCCGCTAAATTCAGCTAAATATGAAGATGGAAACGGTAACAATAGTTCTCTTGCAAATTTGGTTGCATTTGGATATTTGATTTCGGCTTCCTCACAAAGCCATGCCATCGCTCCTTTTATATTAAATAAAGTTTTAATTGACTCATCATTTTGCATTTCTGCGAGTTCTTCTTGATACTGCAAATTTGAAATACCAGACAAATCCACTAACATTGGCTGCATCATCCAAGTTGGGAAATCAATTTGTTTCAAATCACAAAATCTTTCTTTTAAATCAGCCGATAAACTTTTCAGATGTTCGACAATGACATCTATAGCGGTATCAGTCACTTCACATTTTTGGAGCCAATGAAATTTTTCAAATTTTTTTTTGTAAATATATGTCTGACATAATTCAATAAAGGTAATGAAACCAAATATCTTCGCTTTTGCATCGACAAGAGTTTTATTTGGTCCTTGAAGTTGTTTATTTAATATATTTAATTTTTCAAAGATATCGGCTAAATAACTGACAAGTGCCTTACCATCGAGCGTTAACAGATTTTTCATTTCTGGTTTGTCGCTTAAAAAATCACTAAGAGTATCAATAGTTCCATAAATCTTTTCAAGCAGTTCCCTTTCGAGAGCCATCTTACTTCAGTGTGAAGTATAAGTTTCACATGGTCTTCATTTTGTTCTTCACAAAATAACTTGAAAAGGCGTTCACATTTGGCACTAGATTTAATAGCGTTGATACACTTTATAACTAAATTTAGTACTTCATTTAGAACAGGCGAAATGTTTTTAGTTACCAGGTTTTCCCTGTGAATAACACAATGTACAAGAAGCATTTCTGGATTCTCATTTTTCATCAGGTTTAAGCAACCATTTTTCTTGCCCATCATATTAGGAGCACCATCTGTAGCACAAGATGTTATATTTTTCATTGGTATATTATTGACATCTAAATAAATTTTTAGATTACTATATTATCTTAGAAGGTTGTGGTGCTTTCTAATGATTTACAGAACAACATTTCTTCAGCAAAATCACCTTTATCAATATATCTTACGTAAGATATAAGTACGGTCTCACTGTCTCTCAAAGTTGATTCATCCATTTGTACTGAGAATTTTCTTGTTTTCAGCTTTTCTACAAGTTGTATTTCAATATCCCCACTCATTTCGTCTATTCTTCTGCTAACAGTATTGTTACTTAGTGGCATAGCTTTAACGTCTTTGTCATCTTTTTTCAGAACCGTTTTAAGAAATACTGATATTGATGGTTTGATTAAATTCTCTCCTTGACCTTTTTCCAGATTTAGCGATGAGTAATGAAATTTTATAACTAGCCTCAAGAGTACGATTGGTAGTTGCATTATGAGCAGTAAATAGAGACTTTAATGTTGCTCTTTTTTCAAAATTTTTCTTTAATGTTTGAAAGTAATTCAAATCTGAGTTAATGTGAGCGTAATGTTTCGCCTTCAAATGTGCCTCAAGACGACTTCGTTTCATTGATTCGTTGGTCAAGCATTGTTGGCATAAAAGACAAAAAGGTGAGCGTTCATCGTGGACAGCGGGTATGAAACCAAATTTTAAATATTCTTCCGAATACTGGCGAACTTTTTTCTTGCTTATACCACTCATTTCACTATGGGCTGATAGAAATAAATATAAGATCAATTAAAAAGAAAATAAAAAAATTATATGAATTGGAGTAAATGTAGACCAAAAATCCAAATTTAAATATGTATGGCACATTTACCCCACCGCAAAAAAACGTACTTATTCATTTGACAAACTTTTCTGGAAAATGATGCTTCTAAAACTGAAATTAATAAAAATTACCAATTGAATTTACATACCATTCATTAATCACTTATATTATAATGTATATATTTTTTAAAACAACGAGACTTTACAACAATTTAACGAATGCTTATTTCAAATTAACACCAATGGTGAATGTTGTGCGTTGGCGCGAAACACTGCATAAACTGAGATCCCGGCACTAAGCATTTCGCGCCATTCAGAACAAATAGCGCGAAATACTTAGCGCCGGCCCAATATAACCAGTAGTTCAACTCTAACGTCTAACAATGAAACCACGGCTACTAACTTGGCGGACAGAAGTTACTTATATTGGACGTTTACCCAGCTCGAAGCCGCCATACGGTTAACATAAACTCTGAACGAGTCCATTTTTGAATTGCCCCCCTTTAACAATCGAATTGCCCCCCTGTGGGGCGTGGGCCCCACTTTGGGAAACACTGCTTTAGACCCTCTTCTCTTATAGATACCAGAGTGTTGATAGGGATATTAGCGTGTTGGAATCTCCACTGATGCCTCTGCTGCAACGAAGACAAATATTCACTGTTCCAACGTTTCAAAATTCCTGAGAAATTTGCTTGATTTGCTGCCGTCGTCTGGTTAAAATTTTTTCATCGGTTAAGGCTGGCTCGTGTGCAAGTAAAGGACCACCAATTGAAAAATGGGAAGGAATAAGAGGAGAAGGATCATTAGGATCATCTGAGAGTGGGGTTAAAGGTCTTGAATTGAGACAGGCTTCGACTCTTCTTAAATTCGTATACATTTCTTCGAAAGTCATTGTAGAATTGTGCATGACCTTTCGTAAATTATTTTTTAATAACTTCACTGCGGATTCCCAGTCCCCATAATGAGGAGATCCAGGAGGAATAAATTTCCATTCTCTACCATTTTCTAAAAATTTTTGTTTTATGTCCTTATTAGATATTAAACCCTTTAATTCCTTGAACACCCATGAAGTTTGTACAGTTGTCAGAAAATATACATCGACACATTCCTCTTCTAGCAAAGAATCTGTGCAAGGCTGCTAGAAATGCCTGACTTGATAAACCGCTGACCAATTCAAGGTGTATTGATTCAGTGGTAAAACATATGAACACTGCTATATATGCCTTCTGCAGAATTGATTTTCTTAATCCCACCTTAATCCAGAAGGGCCACAAAAGTCTATTCCCGTACTCTGAAATGGGGGTGCTGGGTTTATTTACTCTTTCTTCTGGTAATGTAGCCATAAATAGAGATATTGATATTGGATTGGCTCGCCTGCATAGCACACAATCATGTACCACTGATTTTGCTGCACTTTTGCTCTTTACTGGCCAATGTTCCCCCTCACGATTGTCAACAGAGCTTGTGGACCAGCATGGAAATGTTTTATATGAAAGTCCCTTATTATTCTAATTCCCTTATAATTCTGTCCCTTAACTAACAGAATTAACTAACTTAAATTAACAGAATTCTAAGTCCCTTATAATTCTGTTAATTTATGTTTGCATGGAAGAATAGGATCTTTGCGTTGTTTTGATATCTCAGCTTTATTCAATCTGCCTCCCACTCGGAGTAAACCCTGTTCATCCAAAATACCGAAAATGCTAATAATTTGCTGGTCCTCATTAATGGTTTATTTTGTTTGAGCCTTTTGATTTCCTCAAAGTTCTCCGATTCTTGAGCAACCTTGACAAGAAATATTTTTGCCTCTAATAATTCCGATAATTAGATGGTTCGGTATCTTACAATTATTGACAAATCTAAACATTAAAGCAGTTATTCTCCAAGCTTTCTCCACGAAGAATACTTTTCTATTAAATTCCACTCTCTTTGAACAATTAATGAATACTTAATTTTTCTCTCTTCTAATGACTCACCATGTGACAATAAAAGCTTCTCATGATCTTTCCATGGGCTTGGACTTATCATTCTCTCGACCGGGCCCGCCCACCATAATTTGTTGCACAAAAATCCTGATGGTCGCACTCCTTTTG
Organism: Triatoma infestans; assembly: GCA_011037195.1. Lineage (NCBI taxonomy): Eukaryota > Metazoa > Arthropoda > Insecta > Hemiptera > Reduviidae > Triatoma > Triatoma infestans. Next base: position 113,144 of record JAAEAF010014928.1, on the reverse strand, counting down.
ATGCAATATCTGCAGGATTCTCCTGTGATGCGTATGATGCCACTGGTTTATGTTTGAAACATTTAGAATTATTTGCACCCTGTTTGCCAAAAACGTTTTCCATTGCTGGGGTTTGCCTCTTATCCATGTCAGAACTATTTCCGAATCGGTCCAGTAATGATATTCCTTACACACCAGTTGTAAAGCCGTGCTGTTTTATTCATTAATTCTACAAGTATCACTGCTCCCAATAGTTCAAGACGAGGTAGACTCTCGATTTTCTTCGGGTTTACCCTGGCCTTATCACAAATTAATCTGGAGCAATAATTCCTCCTATCATCTACACTCAGAGCATAAATACTTTATATACCTTATATATATGTCTTGTTACTGGCATGTGCAAACCCATGCAGGATGATCTTAGAACTTTCATTTCCTTCTAATATTCTCCTGGGTACCCATTCCTTATTTAAACATTGCATTTCTTCCTTAAACCTTATTTATTTATTTATTTGCCAGAAAAAAAGATCAATACATCCTTATTGGCAAGGTCAAGTAGAATATAATTTAAAATCACATAATTGTCAAGGCAAAACTTAATTACAAAATATTCCTGTATCTTTAATCTTAAATATAATTTAAATTCAAAATTGTCAAGATAAAAACTTAATTTTAAAATATTCATGTATCTCATGCAGCGGGTGAGCTAATAACAGTTTTTTAACACTAGCTTTGAAACACTTCAAATTCTTATCTTTTATATTCGCTGGTAAATAATTATATGCGAGATGGACAAACATTATCCATTTCATTTGAATTTCTAAAGAGAGGGGGTCATCCCAATCGTATTTTCCTACCCAAAGTTCTTGTATAAACATTTTACCTTTAATAAAAATTGGAACCCACAAACCAATTGGATCCCAAAATTTTTGTATGTCGGATATAATTTTCCTTTTGGTGATTGCTCTCCCCTTTTCCCAAGGATGGAATCAAATTCGAATATATTCTTTTTTGGATTCCATAATAGACCCAGGGCCTTTGTATTTTCATTTTTATCTAAATTAATATAAAAGTGTAGATCCGAGTTGTTAACTATCCAGTCACCCTTTTCTCTTTTAAGGTGGTGCACCACTTTCTCATAGGAAACCCAAACCTTTTTAATATGAACTAAGTTTCGTTTGCCATACTTGTAATTCTTTAATATTATCTGCACCAAACATTAAATCATCCAGGTAAAATTTATTTTGTGTTACTGCAGATAATTTTGGATCTTGTTCCTTAATGACTTCTGCCACGACATGTAAACATTTGATTGCTAGAAAAGGTGAGCGATTAGTTCCATAGTCACGGTTGTTAATCTATAGTGGATTAATGGGTTACCCGGAGACTCCCGCCAAAGTATTATTTGAAAATGTGTATCCTTTTCATCTATCCGTATCTGACGGTTTCGGATCTTTTCGATGTCTCCCATTAGACCATGTTATATTTCCTAAATGAAATTAATAGTGAAAACAAATCATTCTGGGTAATGGACCTACTAGTAAGAAGTCATTCAATGATAGACTGTTATCCGTTTTATGTGACGCATCGAAGACCACCCGCAAACTGGCAAACTGGGTGATATGGAAGGTAATAATTTGGTTTCAAATACAGTTCATTAAAAGGAACCTCTTCCATATGTCCTAGCTGTTTATACTCTCGCATGACTTCTGTATATGCCAGTTTTAAAATTTACATCATTTTCTCATTTACGTTTCAAATTTAACAATCTTTTTTTTTGTACTTTCTAAAGACTCCCCCAAATTCCACGTTTTCCTTCATTGGTAGATTTACGATAAAACGGCTTAATATCTCTTTTTAAATTTTCTAAAAATAATGATTCACATAAATCTTCCCGAAAAACTTTAATTTCCCTTTTCGTAAAATGTGAACTGGATTTATTAATATTTGATATGTTTTCCGTGTTAATATATAAACACCCACTACTAAGATTAGAAATTTTATTATTTTCACTTCCCATGGCTATCCAATCTAATGCAGTTTTGCGGAATGTGATTCCATTTTCTTGATTTAAATAAGTTTTATTATTTAAAATTTGGAAAAATAGCCAACTCCTAAAATTCCATCAATAGTTTGTTTTCGGCCATTTACTTTTTTATCCGCCAAATTTTTTAAAATCCAATTCCCAATTGAACTCGTAAAAGGTATTATTTGTTATCTCTTCCAATTAAATTAAATTTTATTTTTGTTTTAAATTTAGAAACCCTAGATCTTATTTCTGTGTATACCGCTTTATTAACATCCGTATTTAAATTGTGAATTCCTTTTATAAACAAATTTTCATTTTATATAAAGAGATTTAAAGATTCAGCACAACGTTCTGCCAAAAAATTTATTCAGAACCGACCCGTATCGAATATAAGGCGAAATTCATGATTTTTGCCGTCATTATCGGATACAAAAACTACAGCCATTGGGATTATCCCTTCATATTTTGAGAACTTATTCTCTTTTTCATTCACACAAAGTGCGGCTCTTGGAGAGGATTTTAATTCTTTTTTATGATCCAAGTTCATCGCAACCGTTATTATCGAAATTTAGATTCATCTTTTTTAATGAGTTCATGTTTTTTTAGAAATACACTATGAAGATCCCTTAACCCATTGCAAGTCTGTTTCCAACCTTTTTAACCTGAATAGGTTCCCCAAGTAACATGTTATTATATTTTTATTATTGCTGATTATTTAGAAAGAGCGCACTTATATTTTATCAAAACTCAGTTAAGGCTTCATAAACAAACTTCAAATTCTTATGTGAGAGTTGAGTCGGGTCGTTCACACATTAAAGTTAGAATTTTCCAGAGAATGCTCGATTGGTGGCTTTCTTTATTAAACATGGATGCTAATAGACTTCCCAAGATTTGTTACCTCAGATTGGGAGAGTTGGAGGATAATTATTCATTACCTTCTAGCTGGGTAACCCAGCTTAGAATTTGCTTATCTCCTATTAATTTTGATTTCTTATTAAACTCCCAAAATGTAGCAATGATTATTTATCATAAAACTAATATGATTGAAAGTTTTAAGAACAATTGTTTCTCTCAGGACATAAATTTTGTATTAAATTCTAACTATAATACATATTTTAAGCATATCAGTGCGCTTAATAGCACTGCGGAAAATTATTTGCAGTTACTTTGCAATAGCGAAAAAATTAAAGTGTTAGCACAAATTCGCATGGTAAATAAAAAATTTCAAAGAATAATTGTAGGAAATGGAAAGTACCAATTCTTTCCAGATGAACATTGTAAACTGTGTTTCAAGGAGAAAGATGATATTATGCATTGTCCTTGTTATGCAATTTGAGGGATAATTACATAGTCAAATATTTGACATCTAATTTAAGTTCTGATGTAGAAAAGATGTTTGATCTTTTAAGCATCGGAGATTATAACAAATTAAATAACTTATTTATTTTCGTTATTGATTCTCTTAAGATCAGATCGTCTTCACTAAATTGATTAAATATTTCTATATGATGGAAACACTCTCCTAATGGTGACTTATATAAGTTATAAGTTTGTAAAATTGAATTTTGTTTTATTTTATATATTTTTTTTTGTCTTTTGTTATGTGACATAAATTTTATAGAATGTTGTAAGATTTAATTTTCACTCTACAGAAGAAGAGCTATGTTCTTTTAGTTAGATTATTATTATTTTTCCGCACCAGTTCAGTATGAAAATTATGTATCATAACCC
>JAAEAF010014928.1:0-83817 GCA_011037195.1 Triatoma infestans | reverse complement strand
ATAATAATAATAATAAAACATAGCTATATATATACCGTATGGGCCCAACCAGCATGGTTTCCAAATAACTTTCTCAAACAATCACCAATTTCTTGATAAACACTTGATGAAATTGTTCGTTTTTTTTTGCAGTTAGTTTTGTTTTGTAAATGTGGTAGATAATACTTTGTGGCTATCTGATAAACATGAGTATCCACGGGAATGGCATTTAGATGGTTTAGTGCAGTAAGACAAATACAGTCCGCTACCTGTAATGAAACTTATTATTAATCACTATTTTCAAGTCATGGCATTAAAATTACTAATTACTTGGCTAGTTACAATGCGTGATACTTTTATCTATTAGAAGTTTTCTGTTGAAATTTTAGTCATAAAATTAAAATTGTTTGATTAAAGAACTTTATAGCAAGGTGATATCATTGATTTCCATCAAAACTGCTTCAATATTACAAATTCTCGCCGTTCGAACGATCACTTCCCAAAAGTAAGTTATTTACCTTTGCCCCTATTCCAGGAAGTTTCATTAATTCATTTTTGGCATCTTCATAAGAAAGTTGGTGTAGGTTATGAAACCACAATTGATTTCCATGTTCAACGATATATCGAGCTGAATCTCTTATATAGGCCGACCTGAAACCGAAATTAGACGATCGCAAATCCTTTTCTACTGAATCTTCAGTTAGTTTATTCACCGATGGAAAACTGTAGTAGATAGTGCCATCCAAGGTAACTATTTCTTCACCATACAACTTGCACAGCGTTTCCACCATACTCCTCATTCTAAAAGAACAAACAAAACTGTCATCATTGAATATGTGGATGGGCCCGTAATGCTGGATAACATCTGATATTTTATCCGTCGTAGTATGCATATTCCTTTTATTCCTGATCGGTAACGGAGTTGTTGCTCTGCAGTCACAGTGAGTGGATGTCTAATATTATGGCCTCGGTATTTTTTTATTACAATTTTATGTCAGTTATATTTTTTCTAAATAATTTTTATATCAGTCGAAGTAGATTTTTTTCCTTATTTTAGTATTTGTTTTTTAGAAAAAACGCTTTTCTCGGTGAAAATTGTATAAAACTCTCAATAATTTTAGAATTTTTAAAAATTTTATTTAGTGTACTTTGTATCTGGTCAAATAGTTTGTTTATTTTATACAGTTTAAGTTTTTGTGACGGTGCTCAAGAGTTTCTGGCCGCCACGCCAACATTCTCATTTTCATTCGATCTGTCGATTGGATACTTCGTATTACCTTTAAACTGCTGTATTACTTCTCATAAGCGTAGTATTAAAACAAAATACACTTTTAAAATTTTTAAAAAATTGCAACATGTTTTCAAAGAAACTCAAAGAGTAGTACTAAGTTCCCTGATTCCTCTTTGAAAAATAAAATGGATCTGTGTTACATCATGAAATGGCTACTATTAGAGCTGAACAATCTAAATTGGTAGCGTCTTATGAAAGTTTGCTTCTGTAGTAAATAGCTATAAAGAAGATCTTCAAAAGTTAAACAATATAAACAAAATACTCCGTAATAATTTGGATGAACTGCAACAGAAACAGGAGTTATTCAGTCAAGATAAGTTAAAAAACTTGTTCACGTTTATGGGATACCATTTAAGCAAAATGAAAATCTTGGAAGGTTTTTCAAAAATTATGCAACACTTGGAATTTAAGTTTGATGACAAAATGCTGCATAACTTCTACAAAATTAGAGACAAAAATAAATCGTATACATCCGTTATTGTCTATAAATTTATGCGCTTGTGAATAACTTAATTTTTTTATATGCACTTACACCTAAAAAAAGGAGCTGAAAATAGTTTCGCTAAATCTTAATTATGATGTTGATTTTTTATTATTTTAATTTAATTTAAGGCGTCTCAACATCTATGGTCATTTGCGCCCGGAGCCTTCTCAGTGCCTGCCGGCCTCCGGACAGTGTTCTTCCGATACAGACAACAGCTTCCGGACAGTGAGCTGTAGGGGCTCCTAGGAAGAGAAAATCTAAGGGTAGCACGGGTGGATTCGAACCCGTGATGTTGATGCTTTAACTACAAAAATTTATATTAATGAACCTATGTCCTTTGTCAATAGACAACTTTTTAAAAAAACAATATCTCTTCTGAAAGAAATTAGTGAATATGTATGATTCAGCCGTGGTAGGCTTTATGCTAGAGCTAAGGAGGATACCCAGGCTGTTACAATAAAAAGTGGCTCAAATCTAAACCACTTTGAGACTTAGACACCGATTCTTCTGAATTTGAAATTAATCGGAATGAATCCGTCGATGAAAGAAAAACGAAGAGGATCAGGAAACGAAGTTAGCAACCACCGCAGGAATGTGGCTCGGGCAGGAATATGGCTATGTCTTTTAGAGATATAACACAGCACTTATCAGTGAGATCATATAAAGCTGAGTTTAATAATAAAATTCTTACTAAATCAGACAAAACTTAAATTCTATTTACTAATAATTTAAACATTATTTTTTAGAATATAAGTGGGTTTGGAAATTTTTCTAAAATCTATTCTAAGTTATTAAGTTGCGAAATTATTTGTTTAGTTAAAACATAGTTATGTCATCAATTTAACATCCCCCAGCATATCTTAGTGATTATAACATTTGTTATTCTAAAGCAATTAAGTAAAATCTAAAGGTTGGGCCAGTGGAGGGTTGATGATTTTAATTAAGAAAAATCTAGGGAAATTTCAAATAGTCGAGGCGTCACATAGTTGGTTGTTTGTAAAAATTACGATTGGTATACTTAATATTATAATAGGTTTAGGGAAATTTCAAATACTCGAGGCGTCATATAGTTGATTGTTTGTAAAAATTGCGATTGGTGTTTGTAAAAATTACTACACCTATTATAATTTAATATTATAATAGGTGTAGTATACCTTAGACCGCAGGTTGAGATAGATAACTTATTTGAAGAATTTAATTTGACCTTAATGCAATTAAAACAGTGCCATGTAAATGATGTATTTATTGTAAGCGGGGATTATAACTGTCAGGTTGGCCGGCTCAATAATCAACGTCTAGATATTAGTTTCGATTCGGTTTTACACAGAAACAGAAATAGTTTAGATTTAATAGAAAATAAGAGGAACTACTTCAATTGAATACATGGAAAATCACTTAATTTATTGTATTAAATGGTCGTACAATCTCTGATTGTCCGGGTCAGTACACGTATAAAGTAGTTTAGGACATTCGGTTATAGATGTTGTTTGGGCTGATTTATATGGCTCGCATTATATTGATGATCTAACAGTGTTGTATGACTTTACTGTGTCAGACCATTTTCCTATTAAAGTAATTTTAAATGTTGAACATATTAATGATGATGAGACAGCTTGTGTAAGAAATGTTGACCGTAAGGTTCATACTGCGATTAGAGTTAGCAGAAACTTACACTAATATTATGAGGCTATCAACCAATATTTCAATCGATTGATCTAACTCCTAATCGACTTATTAAATAAAAATCTTATTATATCTATGCTCGAAACTGCGGAAATGCTGGGAATGAAAAAAATAGTCTGTTAACATTATAAAAAAACTCTATTTAAAAAACCATGGTATGACTGGGATTGTTATTGTTTTAAAAAAGGAGTTAAAAAACTATTTAGGCACGTAAAGAAATGGAATTATGATATTAACTTGTTAAATCAATATCTAGCTAAGAAAAAAGTTATAGAATTATGCTAAAACAAAAACAATAATCTTATGAAACAGCGGTATCAACAACTACATATTTCTAACTGTAAAGATGTGACTCCTTTTAGCAAACTGTAAAAAAATTAAGAAAACGTGATTATAATAATTTGTCTCAGTTTACTAATATCAGTGATTGGGAAACATGTTTGAAATAATTACACCCAATAAAAATGCAAAGTTCAATTTACTTTGATGTTTGTCATCCTTATCTTATAATACTATTACCCAGCAGCAAGAAATAATTGAATCACTAAATAAATGCAAAACTAATAAGTCGCCGGGTGATGACGGAGTGAATTACGATTTTTATAAAAATCTTTCTAATAACTGGCTTCTTTATCTAGAGGTTATGTTAAACAAAATTATTGAAAATGAAAATATTCCTAATAGCTGCTCTAAAATAATTTTGTTTATGTTACATAAGAAAGGTGACTGACACAATCCGTTAAATTATAGAGGAATAGGCCTCGTTAATAATATTGTGAAAATTTTCACACAAATAATTTTATCGATATTAGAAAAATGGTCTGAAAGTAGAATGTTTTATCTGAAAGTCAATCGGGTTTTCGTAAAAATAGAGGCTGCGTTGATCATGTTTTTACATTTAATTCTATGATCCAAATACAAGTTGGAATTAAAAAGAAACCCCTATACTCTCTGTTCGTAGATTTCGAACAGCTTTCGATTCATTGAATCATGAATGCCTGTGGTATAAGTTGAGAAACCTAGGTGTCTACGGGAAATGTTTAGAATTATTAAGAAATTGTATGAATTTGCTAATATTAAAATTAAATGTGGCCTCAAAGTTACGTCAGAATTTAATTTGACTCAAGGCATTATTCGGGGCAAAATTATATCCCCATGGGCGTTTAACCACTACATTAGTGATATAGAAATTTATTGTATTAACCAAGGTGTGAATACTATTAGAATTAATAAAGATAAAGATACTGTATGATGATCTTTGCAGACTATGCAGATGATCTGACGATATTTGCTGATTGTTACACAGATTTAAATTATAAATTACAAATTTTAGATAAATACTGAGCTAAAAATTTTTTAAAAGTAAATGTTAAAAAAAAACTAAGATTATGAAATTTAATTTGACTGGCAAACAACCTATATTAACAAGGTCTTTTATTTATAGAGGTGAACCGATTGAAATTGTCCAAAATTATGTTTACTTAGGTGTAACTTTTTCTACTTCAGGTATTTTCAGAGAACACCTTTTGTCATCAATTAGCAAAGCCAACATGGATAGCTACGGACAGTGTTTTTGATATTCTTAGCAAGAGAAAGTCTAGATCTTGGAGTTCAAGAATATATTTGTTTCAATCAATTATTGGAAACAGTCTGTTGTATGCTTCTCCAGTGTGGGCATTAAGATATTTAAATCATTATGCCTAATGCAAAGAATACTGCTAACTACTTGCTGAGACTTGAAACTGGAGAATTACATGTGAGTTTTTCTGTTTTAAAATAAACTTTAAAAAAAACCTATGGCGCAACAACCCATGAAGGGCCAAGGCTTGCCAGACGGCGACTTGAATAGGGGGCATGTGGTAAGTAGGCCGCAGTTCCCACGCAGTTTCGCTACCTAGGGCGCTACTAACTGTAGCTTCCCACTTTTTATCACGATGATGGGTCAACACCGACTTTGTCCTCACGGGAATCGAACCCTGGATTCTTGCTCGAAAGGCGAAGTAGCGCAAGCCACTAGACCAATGCATGAGGGCAAACAAACTTTAAACTGAATAACAAAAATTATCTATAGAAGAACACAGGTTGCTCAAAATTTGTTTTAATCAGTTAATTGAGTGTGACTAAAAAAGGTAAAATAAGAAAAACTGTATAAAGTACAATTGGTTTTCTCAGGTTAAAAATATAATTTCTAAAACATTTATCGATAATTTAGAGAATTTAACAGGTCTTTTACTGAACAGTAACAACTTTAAAAATATTTTAAATTTATTCCAATTTTCATTAATATCAGCTGATGTGAGCCATTTGTTTAAATCAAGTTTCTCAAAACAGTTAAGCGCCCTCTACACGGTCACTAATATTGACAATACTTCAGCGTATTGACAATAATATTGACCGTGTAAGGTGAAAAAATTATATTGACGGTCGGTATTGACAAGAGCATTGATGAAATCCGGTTTTCTGATTTTCGTGTATCTATACTGAGAATTGGAGGGGATATTGACAATAATATTGACCGTATAGGAGCGGCGCCAATATTTCCATCAATACTCAGTTCAGTTGTTTTATACAACGTTGAAACTAACCTCAACAACAGTGATACAATACCTTACAAAGGTACTTTGGAAAGATTTGTGAATTAAAATAAAACTTCAATCATACACTTTTTAAAGATAATTGTAATTTATTAATCTTATTTTTCTGATTAACATACATTTTATATAGTCAATTAAATAGCCCCTTCATTACAGTTCAGTTCAAAACACATCCAGTGGAGGTTCTTGGGAAAGATTTGTGTATTAAAATAAAACTTCAATCATACATTTTTTTAAAGATGATTGTAATTTTTTAATCTTATTTTTTCTGTGTAACATACATTTTATATAGTCAATTAAATAGCCCCTTCATTACAGTTCAGTTCAAAACACATCCAGTGGAGGTTCTTGGGAAAGATTTGTGTATTAAAATAAAACTTCAATCATACATTTTAAAGGTGATTGTAATTTTTTTCAAAGTCTTGTAGGACATATATAAAGGTTTCACAGGTTTCTATTGCAGCTTTTCTGATAGTTGCTGGGGATATTATGACTGAAAACTTCAAGTCTTCAAAATTTTATCCTGTGGCCAAGTACCTGTTAGGCTAATCTTTCCCTAACACTTATACTTTCTCTCATATTTCTGTCCTGTCTTTTCAAAAATTGATCAACCATCTGTAACAGTTTGTTAAAGGTAGGTTCATCCATTCGAAAGTAGTTCTTGAAATCTTCAACATCGCAGAGGCTGATTTCCTTCATAAGTACTAAATGAGAATATTCATCTCTTTTCTTTAACCACTCTTTCATCCACTGTTTGCGTTTCACTTTATGAGTAGTGCCAAACGCCAAAATGATGGCTAAGTGCAAGCATTTGTGCGATTATTCATTTTTTAAGGGAAAAAAGCCAACAAAATAACGAGTACAAACACGTAAATACACTCTCCTAGTGGCAGAAGTAGTAAGTAATGAGCACAGTTATTGACAATAATATTGATCGTGTAAGGTAATGAAGCATTGAGATTGGTTAGCAGTATTGATGGTTATATTGTCAATACTGATACTGACAATATTATTGACCGTGTAGAGGCCGCTTTATACACAACATACACACTTAAAGATTTTCTGACTTGTCAACAATATCTAGAATTAAATGTTCCTTTGAAATTTATTAAATTTTGGGCAAAATTTAGATTTTGTAATCTTTATATATATAAAAATGAATTTGTGTCTGTCTCTCTGTCTGTACTCGATAGATTCAAAAACCATACATCCAATCGCCGTGAAAATTTGGGAAATTATTAGGTATATCCCCGGGAAGGTTTTTGAATTTTTTTTTTAAAATCAGAGTTGGGATTCTAGGTGCTCCCGAACAAATATCCCAAAAATATCAAAATAACATTTAATTAGTAACATTTGTTAAAAGTGTAACCATGGATAAATTGAAAAATTAAATTGTTACTCATGAAATTTAGTCATAGAATTTACTTTTATAAAGCAAATTAAACTGTAAAAATAACATACCCATAACAACAGTTGTGATAAAAATAAAAATACAAATCAAAAATATTATTGATTTCCAGCTTTTATATTACTTAGATGCACCTGGAGGCACTGGCAAAACTTTTCTTATTTCACTTATTCTGGCAACTATAAGATCACAAAATAATATTGCACTTGCTATTGCATCATCTGGTATTGCAGCAACTCTTTTGGACGGTGGTCGAACAGCACATTCAGCATTGAAATTGCCATTAAATATGCAGGTAATTGAAACTCCAACATGTAATATTAGCAAATATTCTGGGATGGGAAAAGTACTAAGATCATGTCAGCTTATAACATGGGATGAATGCACCATGGCACACAAGAAATCATTGGAAGCACTCAATCGCACATTAAAAGATTTGCGAGGAAATGAGCAGCTCTTTGGTGGCGCACTCATTTTACTAGCTGGTGATTTTCGACAAACTCTACCAGTTATACCACGTTCAACACCTGCAGATGAATTGAATGCATGTCTCAAATCATCAGTGTTTGGCGGTATGTGGAGAAAATATCTTTAAAGACCAATATGCGTGTTCAATTACAGCAAGATGAATCTTCTGAACGATTTGCAAAACAATTGTTAGATATTGGGAATGGTAAATGGAAATGGACGAATCCACACACTGTATTACATTACCAGACAACTTTTGTCACATTGTAAAATCCACTGATGAATTGATTGCCAAAGTTTTCCCAAATTTATCGCAGAATTATAAAAATTATCAATGGATTAGTGAGCGTGCTATATTGGCAGCCAAAAACATTGATGTGAATTTAATAAACTGCACAATTCAAAATGAAATACCTGATGACGAAACAACATATAAATCCATAGATACTGTTGTCAATCACGATGACTCAGTTAATTATCCAATAGAATTTTTAAATTCATTGGATCTACCAGGAATACCACCACATATTTTATCTTTGAAAATTGGTTCCCCAATCATCCTTCTACGAAATATAAATCCACCGCGACTATGCAATGGGACAAGGCTATCAGTAAAAAAATTAATGAATAACATAATTGAGGCAACCATTTTAAATGGTAAACACCAAGGGGAACATGTACTACTACCACGCATTCCCATGATACCAACGGATACTCCATTTGAATTCAAACGTCTACAGTTTCTTGTACGACTAGCCTTTGCAATGACCATTAACAAAGCACAGGGACAATCATTGTAAGTATGTGGATTACATTTGATAAATCCATGCTTCTCACATGGACAACTGTACGTTGGGTGTTCACGAGTTGGAAACTCATCAAATTTATTTGTTCTTGCACCAGATAGGAAAACAAAAAATGTTGTAAATTTACAAGCACTACTAAGATAAAGTTCACCATCAATCATCATCATTCATTTCATGATGATATTTAATAATTACAAAATTATTGTTCAATTGAAATTCGTTTGCAACATTGTTTAATATCACAAGTAAAGAAGCATGTTTATTCTACCATCAACTATGCGGAACTTTATCTTAGTAGTGCTTGACAAATAAATGTGCGGACAGATATGGCGTTTGAGTTCAAACGAATTCAATTTCTAATACACCTGCGTTCGCTATGACTATCAATAAAGCGCAAAGACAATCTTTGCAAGTGTGCGGCTTGAATTTAGAAAACGAATGCTTCTCTCATGGGCAATTATCTGTCGCATGCTCCAGAGTCGGTCATCCTTTATGTTTATGCAGAAAACGAACAAACAAAAAAGTGGAGTCCATTCACTAGCTTCACAATAACAAGAGACTTATAGTTAAAAACATTTTTCTTTCTTTCCTTTCAGATCACAGCAACGCAAAGTAGGGTATTAACTTGAATGGTCTGTTTTCTTGCTGAATCTATGATAACTATACTTCTATTTACTTCCCTAATAATTAAAATCAGATTGAGTCACAGCGAAGAGTGACCGGGTTTAGCTAGTTATTTTATGAAATTTAATATTAACAATATAATTTATAAAAACAGACCCTACAAAAACATGCATGTTGTGCAATCTTAACGAGAAAGAAGATCTCACGCACATCGTATTAAATCGTTCTTTGCACAATAATATAAGATCTATAATGAACATAAATAGTAATGATTCACCTCAACAAATTGTATTTAACCTTAAAAAAAATCAATCTAAAACAAATATATTTAAACTATATGTGAGGTAGGGAACTATATTTAAAGCTAAGTGATTAGCGTACTGAACTCCCACGCAGAGGACCCGGGTTCGAGTCCAGCTGTGCTACCCTTAGATTTTTTCCTTCCCAGAAGCCTCTACGGCTCACTGTCCGGTGATGGAAAGTCTGTAACAGAGGACACTGTCCGGAGGCCGGCAGTGCACTGAGAAGGCTCCGGGTGCCAATGACCATAGATGTTGACGCGCTTAAATTAAAAAAAAAAAAACTATATATGTAAATATTTTTTTTCCATTTTAAAAGCTCGTTCTACCGTATTAAATGATTAAATGCTTAAAAAAAAAAAAATGAAAAAAGAGGTATTTTGTTTTTTGTTTATATATTTATTTTTTATAAGAAGAATATTTGTTTTTCTTTTGCTTTTATTTTACTTTATTCATTTATTTACTGGTTTATTAAGATTACTGTACAAACAACTAACTTGTAACAAGCTGTATGCTTCATACAATAAAGTTTACCTATGTATCCTGATCCACAGCTAAAACTTTAATATCAGCTCTTCAAAATAGAAGCGGCAGAGCATGGGGTATAGAAAAGATATATTACAGATAGCTGCAACATTCTATAAAAATTTATATGAAGATAAATCTGAATGTAGTCTGGGTAAGAATATCGAACATGCCACCTTTTACGTTCCCTTTTTTTTGGATATCGAAATTAGCTCTATAATAAAGAAATTAAAAATGGGAAAAGTAACTAATCGTGATAAAATCTCAAATGAATTAATAAAATTCCCCTCGGAGTCATAGTTGTACCATTAACAGAGTTATTTAACAAGATAATATTAACGAAGGAGAGACCAAGGCAGTGGAAGATGGCAGAGATAATTCTTACTCACAAGAAAGGAAGTTATTCTTATATTAATAACTTTAGACCTATTAGTTTAACTGCTGGTATAGGAAAGTGTTCGCGAAGGCAATTGAAACTAGGATCAAAAGAAGCCTAGATGCTCAACAACCACTTGAACATGTTACACCTGCATCTCGAACAGAGAGGGTGTACATGCCCGACTAGTGTCAGTGGAGAAGGGCAGGGTTGGCGGAAAGGAATTAAAACATAGGAGAGCGTGTCGGAAGATAAACAAATTAATTTGCTAATGAAACAAACTAAATAGCTAAATAAATAAATAAGTAATAAATGGGTAAACTTATAAATAAAGGGATAAATAAATAAATAAATAATAAATAAATAGGTAAACAAATGAATAAATAAGTAACCTGGAAAAAAAATGAAAGAATGAAATAAATTTCCTGAAAAAAAAGATATTACCTCAACATAAGCTAAATAAAATGACGTAAAAAAAATAATTAAAATTTGATACCCCTCCAAGTTAGAGTACGGCGAGAACTAGGCGATTAATCAAAGAAAATCGCAAACTGTAAATAATATAGAAATTTAAACTGGGCGCCTCGCTGTTAAATTCAAATAACGGTAACAGCGAACCGTACTGGAATATACACGTTTCTGGCCTTCCGGCTCTGGGTACTACTATTTAGTGCCAATTACACAACAAAAATGTATTCACAAGTAAGAAAACTCAGTAATAAAGGCTAAACAGTAAACAAATTATATTTAGATAAATGCCCTAAATACATGAACATATACAACTATAAAAAAATATAATAATAAAAAAAATTACAATATTAAAAAAAAAATGTGTATTTTCAATAATAAAAAGAAATGCGAAAACCTGCAGGCAAAAGAATAAAATAAAATTAACCCTTTTATAACTCCCAAGGAAAATATAGAACTTTGGTTAAAAGAAATTCTGACTTTGTTATCCAACTAAAATTAAATACAATTAACGTACATTCTCCTTACATTAAAGAAAATAACAAAATAAATTCAATTCTCTCTTTCAATCTTACTGACAATTTACAGACAGATCGGCACTAAATAGAGCCGCCGGCTATGTTTTTATTTTGCCTTTACTTTACTTTTAATTTTTATTTAACTTATAAAATAAAATTTGTCTTTCAAATTATTTTTGTAACAAACAAGCAGGATTTAGAAGTAGTTACTCCACTACTGACCACCTTCATGCATTAAACGTGGTTACAGAAAAAACTAGAGAGTATCAAATGAAAATTTATATGGCCTTTATTGACTACAAAAAGGCTTTTGATATGGTCAACCACTCATTTTTAATCAAAAGTCTGATAAGCCAGGAGGTTGATGGGAATATTTAACAAGGATAGTTTTGGACAAAACTGGACCGGACTTTCCTGTAAACAGAGGAGTTAAACTAGGAGACCCTTTATCACCCATCCTCTTTAATTGTGTTCTTCAAGAGGTTTTCCGAGGTTTAAAACGGGACGGAAAAGGAATAAAAATTAACGGCATCTTTCTTTTAAATCTCCGTTTTGCAGACGATGTGGTATTATTTTCAGAATCACTGCAACAGCTTTCATACATGATCTTTGAACTAAGTGAAAGAGGAAAAGAAGCTAGACTCAAGATAAATGAGGAGAAGGCTTATTTAATGACTAACGATGATGGCGCTGGGGATGTGTATCCTGAAGGCTCCAAATTAAAATGGATTGAGAGCACTATTTACCTGGGTGAGCTCATATGAGCTCATATCATTCAGTGATGGCACCCTGGAAGAAATAAATAGACGCATTGCCATAGCCTGGAAAAGATTCTGGAGCCTCAAATTCGTATTTAAAGGCAGAATGAACACCCAGCTAAAGAGCCGCGTATTTGAGGCGTGTATCCTCCCCTCCCTTCTTTACGGAGCGCAGGTCTGGGCCTTGAAAGAGAGCTAGGTGCCGACTTAGAGCTACTCAGAGTGCGATGGAAAGAAGTATGCTGGGAATAAGATCTCAAAAAATTAGGAATTCTGAAATTAGAAGGAAAACCGGATTAACGGAAGTGGTGAAAGCGGCATTATTGCTTAAATGGAATTGGGCAGGACACGTGGCCAGGATGAGGGTGGATAACTGGGCGAGGATATTAAGAGAATGGATCCCTTTAGATAAAACAAGAAAAAGAGGAAGACAGTTCTTGAGGTGGAACGACGATTTGGATAAATTTTGTGGGGAACTGTGGAGCAGAGCAGCACAAAACAAGAATGGTTGGAAGAAACAAGGAGAGGCCTTGGCCCTAAGATGGGCCTAGTTACCAATCAAATTATTTTGTTTATTTTATTTTACGTTTTACTTTTTCAGTTTATTGATTCGTTTTATCAAATTGTAAGCATTATTTTCATTTTAAAGAGATATTTACTTATTTGTGTTTTAAGTTTATTTTCAAGTAGTAATTTGGGTACATTTTATAATTGGTAACAAAGGCTGTTGTTATTATTATTATCTATCCTGACCGGTAACGGATTTTCACCCATGGCTGAAAATGGATGAAACCGGTCAGGTATAAAAGGAATATGCATACTATGACGGAAAAATACCAAAACTGTCATCAATTAGTTCTTGTAATTTCAACAGACAATAAACGCCGAAGTAAACAGTGCAGTTTACTTAACTTAATTACAATCAAATGTAAATGATATCTCAAAATTGTCTAAATCATCCAATTATTCAATTACCAGTAACACAATGTTGGAAGCCATTGTTATAATCCTTTTCCGAACTTTCTGTCCAAGGTATCAATAATCAGCATTTTGTAAAATGTTTAAACCAAAATCATGTAAGTATATTAAATATTAAATTCGAAAAGAGAATATATTATCTTTCAAAATACATTTTATATGTAATTAGCTTAAATAAATTTGATATTAATTGATAACCTGTTGATGGTGTTATTTGATGAACATATGAAAGCAAACAAATTTTCAACTACATCTTGTCTAATCATCCGAAGGCCATAAAAGTTATTAGATATGTGATAGAAATGTTGATCAACTTTTGCCCATCTCTGGTAGTGTTCTTTTAATGGGAAATCTAGTCGGAAATAATCAAACAACAACTGCTTGGCTGCACCTTCTTGCAAAATGCCCTTCTTATCTGGCGGCTCATCTTTGATACGGCGCATACTTATGAATTCTATTTTGGTATCACCTTGATATAGTGTCCAAACACGGTCATTGTAAACACCTCTCCAAACATCAGTTTTTAGTTCTTGCCATCTAATAAGAAATAAAACAATACAAATCACACCTTGCAATCTGGATACAGGCTCTGAAAAGCAATAAAAGGTGAACACAATAAACATTAAAAAATGGAAATATTGACAAAATATATAGTTGCCAATATGTTGACGGTAAAATAACATCAGTGAGAGCTAATCGTCAAAGAATTATTGGCATTTCAAATGAATGCCCAACACTGTAACAAGTCAACTGTTGGAGCGGACTTTTTTTATCGTCTTTTAGCAAGCTGAACCAACTACTGGTAACATTTTGATTTTCGATGAAGATTATTCGTAATTTTATTTTCAAAAATCTGGTCAAAACTCAACAGGATTCTTTCTTCCTGCAATGATTACTATTCAAACCGATAAATTTCCTTCAAACATCAATTTGAACTGATGAAGGTTTAGTTGGCATTACCGTAATATAAGTTGTGAGAATTTTACTAGTTGGTCCTTCAAGCAAATGAATGTGAATACATAATATGGCGGCGTCCGTATCAGATATAAACTTATAACAGCAGTTTAAACGTAAGCCTAACTTACATAATACCCAAAACCCCGAATATATACAGATCAATTGCTAAAACTTTTTTTGGAATTCCGGGGCCAAAATCAATTTCGAAAAGTTGATCTTTTACAGCAGTCAGTCAAAAAATCACTTGAGCTTTGAAATGTTTCTGCCATAATTGATATTTTTTCAATGAGCGTTTTGAGGTGGGCGGGAATGAGGTGTTTTTTAAATACTAGAAGTGAACTCTTATTTTCAGAAAGAAGATCTGAATAATATGACATTCTACTAACGACATGGAAATTAAGTTACTTTTGTTGCAGTGATCAAGTCATTCTTATACTCTCATATTTCTCTCATCTATATTCATAACTCTCTCAGTAAAATTTTAATTATACTGCAAAGATTTGCAAAAGAAACAGCTTACCTACGAGAAATTCTTTTTAAATATGATTTCTTCAGCATAACCCGCATTCAATACAGAACACAGAAAATAAAATTGTTTGTAAATAAATGACTAAGCTAAACCATAGCCAAACTAACCTGTAAGATTGTCCTGAGTTAAATGTGATTCGTAGGTGTAACTCTTCTCTAGAACATTCGATTGTTCCCTTTTCTATCTTAATATTATCTTTGCACGTGATATTATCTATGAAAAGATTATAAGTAATTATAATGTAATGTAAACATTTACATTAAGATAATTAAAATAAATAATGTTAATATTGTAGGTACATCTATCCCTTTTGATAAGAATAATAACATCTCAGTAGTTTCGTGTTACAATCCACCGGATAATAACATTCCTTATCAAAAATGGGATTCTCTTATCAAACATTTTCCCTATCCTTGTATTTTAGGTGGGGATTTTAATGTACATCTCACTGCATTATTTGGTTCCAGCTATAATGATAACAGGGGTCGGGTATTGTTGGACGTTTTGGAGGATAACGATTTAGTTTACCTTAATGACGGATCTGCTTCACTGGTGAAACATACTTCATATATAAATAAATCGGCAGTGGATATAATTCTTTGTTCAGCTGACATCAGTCCGATGTTCAAGTGGTTCACCCTTGACGACTCGATGGGGTCCGATCACTTCCTACCAAAATTCAGGCGGAAAATTGTTGCATTTCCTTAGTGCAATTCACTTCCGGGAAAAGATGGAAAATAGACAGAGCTAATTGGACTGATTACAGATATTCAAGGGATATAAATGGAATTAGTCATTTGCCGATTCCAACACAGACCTAGAATTTTCAGGCCAGCGTCATCCTCTTCTAGGGACACAGAAGTCATGGATTATTTGTCGCTGATAAATAAAATGTTCTACTTTCTCATACTGTCGACAAGATGAAGTATTGCAATCATGTCAAATTTTTAAAACTGAGTTTCCACTAAAATATATAGGTTACCAATTAAACACTTCGATTTATTAAAATATTCACCTATATGGGTACTCCCTTTTTCAATTTCTAGTAAATTCACCCCCGCTACTAATTTTATTTTTTTTAAATAATTGATATTTCAGAATTTTGGAAAATATTAGCCGATTGTAAATTTGATCAGCATGGCATGGACACAAAATTATTTCAATTAATATCTGTTGTCTTTCCTTTACATATCGGAAATAGGGGACTCATTCAAAATTAGCTTAGTTTATCTGGATTATTATCAATAAACTCAGAGTAGTGGCTCAGCTATATGAATGTCTCCTTTGAAATCTAGTCAAGTATGCTAATACACCCTTTAATTTCTTGACCAATTCTTTCCTCTTCTAGAAGCACGTAAGCGAGAAATACGTCATTGGGCTATTTTCCGACTGAGAGATAATTTGAGACTAATTTCAGTCGGAAATATTATAAATTTTTATTTCTCTAACGCAAATAGCTTAAGAAAAGCATAGAGTGAAATTTAGTAAATTATTATTAGGTTTATTTATTTATAATTCATATCAACTGATTAAAAGTAGGTTTACCACATATAAAAATACCTAGTCATGCCTTATTTTTAGTAGCAAAGACCAGTTTAGTTTTTTTACGTTAGAGTTTGAGTTAATTAGAAAGGCCTTATTCTTAATGTTTAGTAAGTAACAGGAAATAAAAATAAAATAAAATTAAAAGTTAGCTCTTGTCACACCCTTATCTCAAACTCTGATAGGTTCTGTACAGTAAATACGGGAAAGATAATTAATAATATAAATTGAGGTGAGTTACTTCGGGTGGGCTCTGATTCATAGAAAGCGGCAAAAAATAAAATCGGAAGAGTGAAAATATTGAGTGGACTGTATATAATACAACGAGTGAGCAAAATAGGAAATTGAAATATCAAAATTATATGGACAAAAATGAATATACATAAATTAAATTTAAAAATAGGTAGCAAATATTATTTATTATCACTTTCAACAGCCAAAGGTGTGGTGCTTACATTAAAAAGCAGAATCCTGGTTACCAATGGTGGAAGACCCATGGTTCTTAGCCCATATCGGGGACAAGGGGCAAGGAGAAATGGGAATACGGAAATAAATCTTATGTGCCTGTAACTCTTGAATCTTGATCCATACATTGCTGTTTAACTGATGATTGTAGACAATAATAAACGGGCTCCCAGAAGCTGCACAGCAAGAAACCGGAAGTAACCACCATGTGATTTCACAATAAGCTCATGCAGGCCAGGAGAGAACCGGAGCTGCTTACTCGACAAAAGACCAGTTTATAAACACTACCCAGGAAAACCAGAAGTGGCAAACTTGGGTTTTCACAATTAAGGGCAACCGAACTGGCCTGAATTGTATAGACAGATTTATCATTTAGAGTGCTGAATAATAACTTGCTTGTTTGAGTGTTACATAGTGACAGGTGGTCGGGAGGGATGTCAGACAGGAGACTGGGGTGATTGGCGGCCCACTTTCTTAACCCAATTTGGGCCTGCTTGACTAAGAGGATCACTTCGTTCCGAACTTGAAGTGCAGCATGGCATGTGGGACCGCCTCCGGCGATGTCGTCAACATACGTTTGGTGGAGTAGGACATTGGCCGCCTGTGGAAGAGTCGTTTGGTGGGTAATGGCTAACTCCTGCAGCACTAGACAGGCCAAAAAAGGGGCAGAGGTGGTCCCATAGGTGACGGTGGTGAGACGGTAGTCCTTGATGGGTTGAGAGGGGTCGGAACGCCAAAGAATGCTTAGAAGGTCGCGGTCATGTGGAGGGAGCTGGAAACATCTGACTGATGTCTGCAGTGAATACCCACCGATGCAGACGAAAACGGGTAACGACCTTCCAGATATCCAACTGGAGGCGGGAATGAGGTTAGTAGTAATTGATTTAGCGAAGGCCAGAGGACGTATTCTGGATGCATCAAAGACCACTCTGACCTTTTCCGAAGGTCGTCGGGCCGGCGAACCAGATGATGGGGAATATAATATGCCACCTGACCGGGCGCAAGGGGAGGGACCAATTCCATATGACCGGCTGCAAGGTAGTCATCCATAAAGGCGACATAAGGCTCGCGTAATTGGGGATGTTTCTTGTGACAGGATTCCATTTGGAAAAGGCGGCGAAGTGCGATCATACGCGATTCCCCAGTGCAGAAGGGATGAGATTTAAATGGGGGTCCGACAAAGAAACGGCCATTGGGGAGACGGGTAAAAGACTTGCGAAATAATTCCTCCGCCTTCAATTCGTCGGGGGTCAACGGGGAAGCCACGGAGACTGATTCCAGGACAAACATTTTTTCTAAAAGCTGATTGAGAGTGGAGTCCATCGTGACGGACTTAGTCACGGTAGACGACGGACGATTACTCAGACGAAGGCTAATGGGGATGACAGGAAGGGACCAGGCATGAGTCCAGAAAGAAACGACAGATTGGGGAATGAGGAAACCATAGGTTTGACAGTGGGGGGTAGAAGGGACGGGGCAGGCTGAACAGTGGAGGGAACTGGCGGCGAGGAGGTCGGATTCACAAGGGGCTTGGGCAAGTCAGGAGAAGCGAATGTTTGTTGCTTAGCAACGGCCCATGACGTCACTGACCACTTGAGGACTCAACAATAAAAGTATTCTATTTTCATGTATCAAAGAACGAATAGATTTCAGTAGCTTTTTGGAAGATGTTTATTTTGAAAAAGTGTTGGATTTAAGTTGCAAAGTTATACAACTTATTATCACGAGATTTTTTTCCTTGAAAACCCGCTTCATTTTGGGACCTCGAGCTTGCTTATCATCAGAATATCTTATTCGAACTTCAAACTCTGGTGCCAAAAAGTAAATGAAGAGGGAATTAAATTAGAGGAACTTTGGAAATCATTAAGTTTGTTCCAACAAAACCTAAAACCTCGGAGCATTATACATTAATAAATAGGCGTTCAAAGGTTTCAAATAAAATTTCCAACAGAAAGTCAAACGTTCCAGTTAGCCCCAATGAGTTTAGAACTGATTGAGGTAGGTTGATATTCATCATTGAAATGGTGTGGATCAATGGATGGATCGGTGTAATCAAAGCAGGTATTATGACGAAGGTACGAATTAATGAACGCCAAATCCCTGAGGAAGTGACTAATCTTTCTCCTACAAGGAAATAGAAGTAATGCAAGAGTTAGGTATCATCACACTGTTTCTTATTTCAAATATTTCAACTATTATGTATTCATTAATTGCAGATTGATACGTCAGTTTGAAAGATTCAGTCTAGTTTTGTTTAACTTCTGATTTTAATACTTGTATTTCTTTAACTTTGTCTTTCAAATCTTCTTCTTTATAAATTTATAAACAATAAATAAATAAAACATAGGTTTCACATCATTAGAAGGGTAAAATCCCTTGAATTAATAGAACAATGAAGAAATTAAAGTCTCTTGTATTAATAGAAGAAAGGTGTAGTATTTATGCTGAATTTTTGGCTTAAAGTTTTTTTTATTACAATTATTTTAAAATTTTCTTTTTATTACCTGACCTTGAAGAAATCTGTGCATCAATTGACCTTTTTGAAGCTACAGATGAAACCTTTGTATTATCACATTCATTTCCAAAAGTTTTTAAATCTGCACAAAACAAAACCTGCAAATTCAAATTACACTTTCATATTATATCCGTTATGTAACATTTTTTCCGATCACATAGAATGTTTCCGTTAAGGAATTATATTCAGAGCAGCTAAAAATAAGAAACGAAAAGTTATCTAACTTAAACTAGCTGGTGTAGAGCAATCTCAAATTCACTGTAACAAAAACTATTTATGGCTTCCTTGCAGAATAGTTTTGCATATGAAATTCATCACTGAAGTGTAAACAGAATAGATATAAGTGACTGGTGTGAGGTGGTGAGCTACATTTTGCCCATAACAATGCTAAAACTAATAATTCACACAGCAACTTCTCAGCAAAGGTCCCGCGTGAGTTTGACTGTAGATTCTATTTAGTTAGACCGAGATCTCTGAACAATGCTAATCCACTTCCCTTAAAGGGTAACTTAACCTGACAAACAACTACTTTTGTTCCTCTTCAAGTAATAATTATAAAATGGAATGCAATTAAAGTTAGGTACAGTTTAGTGGCTGGCCTCTAGAAAACAGTCCATCTGACTGAATATTGAAAAATTAAAAGTACTAAACAAAAACTGGAAGCAGAATGGGGGCAATTATCGGCAAGTTAGAAACAAAATATTTCTAAGCAGTCAGCGTTATCCATGTCAAATTAATATAAAAACAGAATCAAAGTATCAAACAACATATATGATCCTGAGTTGCTCTTCAGTTTTAAAGCAGAATTTAAAGTAGATAATTGGAATGTTCAGTTCGATCTGAACAAAAAAATACTTACAGCATGAGCCCAGCCGGCCATAGGTCCATACAGTTTTCTAAAATGATCACCAATTTCATCATAAATTTTAGCAGTAACTGACTTAACTTTATTTAAATGAGGCAGATAAAATTCGGAAGCAATTTTGAATACATGGGTATCAACAGGCACTGCTTCAAGATGACCTAGTGACATTAAACAGATACAATCTGCAACCTAAAATTCAACATTAATTTTAAAAATGTAAATATACTCTAATTATTCTTTTTTATATTAAATACTTCAAATAATTGAATTAAAAATAGAGAAAGTAAAATGCCATATATGCCCTAACAATAATTGAAGCCTAAATTCTCCCTCTAAATGCGAGTGCGCTAACACCCACGCGGGTGGACAAAAACAGAATTAGCCAACATTAAAATTGTTCTTTGGATGAAAACAATAAATAAATACACAAATTCTTGCAACAGAAACCAAGGAAAAGGAGGTTTAGGTGGGCCATATTGTTCATGACATATTTTCTACTGCAATGTTGGGGCTCGCTATTTCCTACAGCTTTTTAGTTTTACATTCATACTGGATAGAACCTATCTAGACATTAATCAAAACACTTTCCTGAACGGCTGATGACATTCTATTTATCCTTTATACCTCCAACTTACTCATGAACGTTTTGGTTCCTAACATCGTAAAGGAGGCGAATGTTGGCTCTTACTTCACTTCCAATTATATTTCTTCACCATTTATTTAACTAAGAATAGAAAAACACGAGATAATTTTATTTTCCTTCTACTTTTATGGAGTGAAGCTCTAATTCATATAAAAATATAATGAATAACATTAATAAATATTAAAATATTTAAAACCCAACAACTTTATATCCGATATTTTTTCCGTTATATTTGGGTCATCGACCAATTTCGAGCCTTTGCCTATCACCAGAATAATTTATTCGTAAATTCATAGCGTGATTAAAACTCTGTATGAAAAATATAAAGAGACACTGGGTGTTCATTTTAACTTTGCACTTTATTAACCGTATTTTAAGGCGTGCTTATCGAGATAACTTGAACATGAACGAACACAAGAAAACGGTCGTTGACCTAATAATAAAGCAGCCTCTCACGGAAAATCTGTTTTTTCCAGTAATGCGGATAAAACTACCAAGACAAGTCAATAATATTTAACTTAAAGAAAACGTCAACCTTCTATTATTAAAAAATTTAACTCTTCTCTTATGGAGCCTCAATTTTTATTGAATATAAAATTATTAGAACAAAATTTACCTTGGCGCCTATTCCAGGGAATTTCATTAACTCATTTCTGGCTGGTTCGTAGGATTCTGACTTTAAAGTGTTCAAAAAACTTTCACCACCTAAATTATGCAACATTCTTGCACTCTGATATATATATTTAGCTCTGTAACCGAAACCTGCCTTCCTTAGTTGTTCCTCAACTGAAGGTTGTGATAAATCTGATATAAGAGGAAAGCTATAATACGAGCATCCATTAAGATCTCTAATTTTTTCCCCGTACAATTCGCACATTTTTGTGACCATACTTGTGATCCTAAAATTAAAAAGAACAAAAAATTGGATTTTTTACGGCAATTATTATTTTATTTTTTAGTGAGCACTTTTCAAGAATAAATAAGAAAGTATCCTCTCACGGAAAATCGGTTTCTTTCAGTAATGAGGCAAAACTTCCAGACAACTCAGTAATATTTAACTTAAAGAAAACGTCAACTCTTCTATAATTAAAAAATTTAATCATATAGGTATACTGTATCTAACAAAATAGAAATAAACAGTGGGCCATTGTAAAACAGCTTAAGATTTGGATCTCAACTCTCATTTTCCATATAAATCTAACACTCTATTAGGTTAATTTACTCGATTTCCATCAAAGACATATTCACAGTTCTCGCTCCATTAAAGGTCTTTTATATTTATTTTTCTGTTTCTTTTAGCTAGAATAAAAAGTCAATGACTAGACGTTTACATCATTCATTATGTTGCTTAAAAAATATGGAAAACCTAAAAAAAGTATTTGCTTCAAAATATTTGTTTAAGAAAAAAGTACAATGAATTTTCGCAGTAACGCCAAATTGTTACACAACTTCCTAAAGTCTCCGAATATATATAAGGGTCGGTCATGCTAACAAATAAGAATAAAAGTGGACTTTTTTAAATCATACCTTTTAATATTGTTATTTGAAGAACAAATAAAAGAAAATATATTTTCGACTGGATCTTGATTTAAAATTCGAATGCCATAGAAATCTTTAGCGAATTTTTTAAAATGAAGATCTTTTTCTGACCATTCATCATAATATTTATTTATGTCATGGTGTAATCTTAGATAATCTATCAATACATGATCCACATTTTGTGGGTCATCCTGATCTGTAATCGATGTTTTTCTAGAATCTGAAACTTCTCCATTTGCTTGTGTATGTGATACCTTGTCTCCATAAACTTTGTATTCAATATGATAATCGTATTGTTTGATAACCCACAACAAATCCCGTATCACACCTGTCCATTCACTAAGTCCTGTCGAATTCCATCTGCAAGAGTAAGAAATCAAAGAAAAAAATTTGAAATTCGATCAAACTAATTGAAAGGTTCAAATGTAGGGCAAAACATTAATAATAATTACATTAAACACTTAAAATATAAGTAATAATCTTCTATATCCTCAAACTGAAGTGGTAGTGATAATAATCTTGTATGAATTAATAATTTATCATCTTACTAACATGCTTCAATTACATACCTAAAGCTCTGGCCTCCTTCCAACATCATTTTCAAATTTAGTTCTGTTTTCTTAATTAATATTTTCCTTGCCATTTGTACCCCAAATTCATGTATAGATAAAATAGTCTACGATCAAAGTTTTGGTTAAAATAAAATAAAATTAGAATCCTACTGCATTTTAATGCCCTTCACAATTATGTTTTACAGTTCCAATAACTTCCTGCTCCACCAAAATTTTTAACATTTCTTCCAGAATAATCTTTCTTGGTACCAAAATCCACGAACGTTTTATTTCATTGATGCAAAGAAACACAAGTTGGTAATTAAAGATAAAGTACTGTATTATTATTTAACCTGTTTTCTTTCTTGATTGTTTTTAAGATACAATTGGAGAAACTCTGTAATATTCAGATATCTATGTTTATTTTCAATTGTAGTTCTAGTTTAACCAAATTCAATTACTTTCAATTTCTAGTTTCATCGTCAAGCCACTGAAACCACTAAATACATATACCAGTTTACTTGTTTACATTTTCATTAACACAAATTAAAAGTACATACTAATGGATAACAATGAACAAGAAAGATATAAAGAAAAAACATACTTGATTTCATTAGCGCCAAATTCAGGCTATCTAATCGATAATTGAAATAACATCAATTCTATATCGAATATGTTTTCTTCTGACATTTGAGTACATTTCATTTTATGTATTTCCGTGAAGCCTGTTTTTTCAGCTGCAATGGAAAGCCTTCACGAAGATTGTTCTACCTGTGGATCCAACCGCCCATTCAAAACTAGAGTTATCGTGAGGTCGCAAATAAGTGGATACGGGCCCCTACACTGACAGCGACAATGATCTGGCAACAAAACGACAAAACTGCCTCAACAATCCATTCAGCCGAAAATTCCATCACAAATACTGACGTCATTAATTGTCGAAGAACAAAAAACTATATAAGTATCAGAGGCGTTTCTTGAAACACAGGATCCAACCAATTGTCACCGCAGAGATTTCTTGTCCTATTTCCGTCCTATCTTCTGCCTTCATTACTGACACAGTATCAGCATTAAAAGCAATTAAAGAAATCAACACTTATCCATATATGGTGATGATGAGTGAATGAATTAATTAATAACCACAACAAGTAATTAATGCTTACATCACTATAAGTCTAAAAAGTTTATGCCCGCTTCATAAAGACCCAGATGTTACAAAATCACAGGTCTCTTGAGATGCGAGAAAAAAATGGACGCATCTCTTAAAACAAACTTTTTACTTTCACATTTTTAAAATATGATTGAGATTATTGTGTTGTTTCACTGAGTTTAGAAAGACCCTATCCAATCTATTTCAGGCTTGACAGTATACTGCAGACAGATCTACAGATCTCGGCAGTGTTCAAAATTGATTTACAAATTTTATACTTAGTAAACCAAATTTAATGAAATTCGTCGGTGTTTTTATGGAGAAAATCGCAAAAATTGAAAAACTGTTCAGTAAAAACGCACTTCCGGTCATCCAATTTTTCAAACTCGGAATTTAAACAACTTATTTAATTCTAATTAATATTATTTAGATGATAGAATTGTGTAATAAACTGAAATAGCACTTCAAAGGACCCGTTACCCCACCTCTCCCCCTAAGTACCCTTAAATGAATTTTCTCGGAGAAATGTTTCAGATAAAAGTCGTAGCTCTTTGTATGTGTAGTTGATGTACCAAGTTTCATGAAAATCGTTGAAGCCATTTTTGATAAAATCGCAAAAAAGTAAAAAAACCAACTAGTAAAGTGGTATTCCCGGTTGAGGAATTTTGACAAATAACCTACTTTCGGATCCCATGTTGATACCTAAACGGAATATCAAGTTTGAACTTGCTACGGTTTTTCGATAATGAGGTATGATGTTCACATACATACATACACACACACACACACCATTTTATAAAAACCACCTTTTTTGAATTAGAGTACCTCAAAACAGATATTTCTGGTGAAAATTCCAAATCGAAAATTTGACACGATTTGAATTCTTCCTCTTCCTAAGAGAAGAGAAAGTAAAAATTTAATTTAAACATAATATTGGACGACTCTAATATTAATAACACAGAACATTGGAAGATCAGTTTTAACCTGATTAGAAAACACATTTACGATAGCACAAAAGAACAAAACTTATCAAACTTATAGTTGACTTCCCCAACAATTACATAACTGACACAACTTTACCACTAAACAACGTCTGATGGATTATAAAATGCAGAGGAGATCTAATTAATATAAATTTTAAATACTACAAACTGGAAAATATTAACTGTAAACTTTGTGGAGATATGGCGAGGGAGGATTTGTTTCATTTCCTGGCTGACTGCCCAGCTTGGGCAAATACACGACATAGTTATTATTTTCAATCAGAATATTTAAGTAGCAGTGTATTGTTAAAGTATATTAATGGTAAGGATTGGGCGGAACTGATTAATTTTTGCAGAGCGGCATACAATTTTAGAACCAAGACTTGACATTAATTAGTTTCATTAGGTTAGTTTCTGATGGGGAGCTGTAACACATTCTATGTGCCTAGGGTCTCTAAGCCCTTCTGGGAACCTTGTGCATATGGCAATTTGGAGCTGGGTTGATGGACGCTTGCTTTCTCGGAGATGTTTTGTTAACAGATAAAGTAAATGAACCACCTGAGAGTAGTATGTGATACACTAATTACAGCAGTTTGTATTGTGGCTTGTGGGCCTCCTCTATTCTGCTGGCTATATGTGTGCGTGCGACTTTGTCGATCTGTCTTAATCTGGAAACACTAATCATTAAGAATTGCCACTAATCAGTAAGTTTTTATTTTTTCTATTATAATGCTTTGTTACTGTTTGTCTTTCAATTTAGTTTTTTTTATCTGTTTGAAGAAGTTTATTTTGATTTTATTATTATCATTATTGTTGGGTCTTTTTATTTTGAATTAATCAGCGTTTTGCTTTTACTTTTTAATTTCATTTAACTGCATGCGCATAGTTCACTTTAATGAGGCGCGTGATTCCCTCAGACGATGATTACCATGAAGCGATATCTTTATATTTTGTTACAAAATTTTAAACAAGAGAAAAATATGAATTTATACATCGAATAAAGACTATTTTTACTTTTTGTTCTCCTTTGCAAGTAGAATCAGCGGAGGGAACAATTCCAACCCAGTGAAGACATTTCAAATTGTTATAAATTGAGGAACTTCCTCACCAGCCTCGCTGTGTCCAATAACACAGACTTTTGCGCCCTCTTCAGCAACCAGGGTTCCAGCTCGAGCTCATGCAGATTCTTAACTGTCTCGACAGGCACTAGACCATTAGCCGAGATGATGATCAGGATTAACCTCACTACGTCTAGTTGATAATCTCTTTGATTTCAACCGCTAGATCCTGGTACTTCCTCTTCTTTCTTAAGTTTTGCGGGTATTGTCGTCCAAGGGATTCTCTACATCTATTATTTCAGCTGCTTTTTTTCGGATATTTAAAATAAGGCTGTCCGGCTATTATGACCGATCTATCGGTGATCATGCACTGATCCCAATACACCTTAACCCCGTCCTTTTCCACTATGGCCTTCGGGGAATACCTATAATAGGGGAGCTTCTCTCCCTCTGGCATAATGCCGAGTTTGACAACCAGCTCCTGATGGATCTTGCTCGCTACATTATTGTGCCTTGAGGTACTCAGTGCCTGCTAAATTCGAGCCCCCAGCGATGATGTGCTGAATGGACTCAACTGCTGCGTTGCACAACCTGCATCGACCAGAGATTTCTCGCTCCCCGATTATGTACCTCCAGCATGATCTTGTTGCAATCACTCCTTACGTCTCCGGGAAGAGTTCATCTCGCACGAGTACTTTACTGATATGTCGCGAGAGACACCGTCCGCCTCCAACGCCGCATAATACCAGCCATGGAGCTCCTTGGTTTTCCATTCTTGTACCCAGTGTTCGCAAGTAGTCAACCGCCAGCCTTCTTGAGCAGCCAAATCCTCAATCTATGAGCTGTAGTTCTTGAAATACAGCCGGCTCACTTCCGCGGAAGTATGCAAGAAAAGCACTTTCCTGCCTGCGACAGGCATCCCGAATATTGATGAGTCCCCTACCTTCCAACTTCGTTGATAGATATAATCTTACCTTAGAGGGTTTTGGGCAACAGTCATCTCAATCCTGACAAATCTGTCCAGCCGCTCCAGTTCAGTGTCAGACTATTTCAAACACCAAACGAATACGAAAACGCTGCTCACGTATTTATGGTTTTTACTTTATTTTGCCCATGCAAGGGCATTTTTAATATGGTCCTGACCCTACTCTTAAAAGTCTGGATAAATTGCTCCCTTGCTGTCTTCGTAA
Source organism: Triatoma infestans (assembly GCA_011037195.1). Taxonomy (NCBI): domain Eukaryota; kingdom Metazoa; phylum Arthropoda; class Insecta; order Hemiptera; family Reduviidae; genus Triatoma; species Triatoma infestans. Next base: position 56,571 of record JAAEAF010014928.1, on the reverse strand, counting down.
ATTCCAGCAGCTGATTTATGCCAAGATACTTCCAAGGCTGATTCCAATGCTAATTATGAGCGTACCATCGTATAGCTGCATATTCTCTCGCTCTGTTATTTTCCCTCTGGTACATCCTAAAGCCGTATACTTGTTCACTCCTAGTACCATTCTGATCCCCTGACTAACATCTGTCTGATTCTAAAAGGCTTCGCTGCTGTCCTTTACTTCTGGCATATAGCTTGAGGTCATCCATGTAAAGACTGTGCGAGATGACTGCAGGGAATATCTTAATTTGGTGCTCTTTAACAGGGTGCTCAAGGGATTGAGAGACAGGCAAAAACCATAAGGGGCTGAGATTATCTCCTTGGTAAATCCCTCTACGGATACAAATAGCGTTTGTACGGTAGGCTTCGTGACCGCTTCCAACACACAACTCCGTACTCCACTTCTGCATTAGCCGACTGAGCAACTGCACAACTTTTTCATTAACCTGTCAACAGCCACTCATGAGGTACCGAATCGTAGGCTTTTTAGTAATCTATCCATGCAACGGCTCCATTCCGGGATTTTCTACTAACTTGCGCAGCAATAACAGAGTCTAAAATCAGGAGCTCTGTACATCCTTTTCTCCTTTACCGGCATCCTAACTGCTCCGGGGCCATTATCTCATTCTGATTTACGTGTGCCTCAATTCTGTCAGTAATTATGTCCGTTAGTATTTCACAAACACCATTTAAGCATGTAATAGGGCGAAAATATTTAGGGTACAAACTCTGTCCAACTTCTTTGGGAACATATAGGTAATGCCAGTTGCAAAGTTATTTAGCGGCTGTGACTCGGGATCTTCTACACGAACCACTTTTTTTTGTAAAATATCCTCTCATTTGCCATAAAATCTCTATTCTGTTTCCTTCTTGAGGCCGCTTCCTTAATATCTCGTCAAACGGTTTGCATAAGCAGCAAGATTTGTTTTAAGGAGTCGCAGTGATAAGTTAATCTTCGTCCAGATCGGCGGTCATTATTACTTCTCCTATATCAGCTACTATTATTTCGTCTATTCTCGTCAACAGCTTTAGCGAAGCTCTCGCTGGATCAGCTGGGTAACTTGTAATTAGACCTATCCTTACACGAAGTTCTGCAACCCTTCGTTCAAGTCTCCTTTGCCAGGAACGAATGTAAGGCAACTTATTTCCTAACTTCTCAGCATCTCTTTCTTTTTATTCGTTGGAAGGACTGAGCTTTATTGTCACGGCTGCATTTATTTCTCTGAGCTGCAAAGTGACAACAAAGCAGTAAATTTTGGGTATACAGTAATATTCTTATTATTAATAATATTAATAACCTCTTATATTGTAAATTAAATATTGATTTATAATTGGTATACACTTAATAAATGGGGATACCTTATTTATAATTAAAGATTTACAATTTGGTAATTCCCTATCCTGCAATAGTTCATTAATGCACTTATTCACAATAATTCACGAATTTCTAAGTAACATCTTTAGCACGCAATTGCCTGTGAGAATTTCGTTATATCTTAGAGAAGGGAAGGATATTCATGATAACTTCGTTGTTTTTGTAGGTGGGACAGGATAAAAGGAAAAATGTTTCATGATTTGGGGATTGCAGGGGTAATTGGAGCAAATATAATTCTCGCTACAATGCACTATATCCAATTGCAATAATATTTCTGGTTCATTGGAAATTAGGGGTATCCTGGATCTCCTTATTATATTACTAAGTTCTTTGTAAGATATAATACTAGAATGCAGTACGTGTAATTTACAAAAGTCTAAGCTAGTTTCCAACTCAGTTACCTTGTTGTATATAATGATGAAACAATAAATAAAAATGAACACTGATGGTCATTTCAATGGCACTAGTTTTATTTGTGAAGAGTTTAAAATAGTTGCTTAATTTTAGCTTGCTGTATGTATAATTTTGATGTCTTTGTTAGATTAGATTTAGATTGTTGTAGGGGATTATTGCACTGCGACCTGAAAGATCTATTGTGCCCCCGGAGCCTTCTCCAATGCACAGCCGGCCTGCAAGCATTTTCTAGCCACAGACAACACTGCCTTCACCGGACAGTGAGTTGCAGAGGCTCCTAGGAAGAAAAAAATCCAAGGACAGCATGCTGAATTCGAACCCAGGACCTCCGCGTTGCTAGTCCGGCGCGCTACCACTGAGCTAATCCCTTCCTTTTCCCTTGGCTTTCGCCAATTAACTAGGGACGGAGACCCTAGTTTATGTACTGTGTTTGTCCTTGTCTGGAGTGTGTAGAGTTTAAGTGTGTGTACTGTTCTGATGAAGTGCATGGAGAACTGAGCTGTAGTAACCCATGGGGTGGCTACTCCCCAAGTAACTGCATGCAACAGAGACCCCTTGCGGGCATGTCTTTGTTAAATTCTTATTTAGTATTTTGTTGATTGTTAATTGGTTTTCGACGTTGTGTATTAGCTGCTACTATTAGATTGTACTTTCTGGAGGATTTCGTTATATTTTGCTTTATCATTGGTGTCCTTATTTCCAGTAAGCCAAGATACTCCTAATCCGTTTATGAGTCTTCGTTTGGTCCTATGTCCGTTGGGTTGTAGTGATTAGTTTGATTTTGTCGCCATGGCGTAAGTTGATTGGAATAGTTGTATTGAGGTTGAGGATATCTGTTGACTGGAATATTCTACTTGTTGGTTGCTGGATTAATGGCTTTGTGCAGGTAATGAGTGTTTAACAGGTGGAGGTCTATAATATGGGATTTTGTAAGGCGTCGGTGTTCTTTTGGGTATGCTTTCATTACAGCTAATTCCGCTATTAAGTCTGGTATTGTCCTGTTGTCCGCAAAATTCTTTCATAGGGTGTTCGTTAGTTCGAGTACATGTGCACAACTGTTATTTAAAAACCACTGCTTCTGCTGGGCCGTCTAAATGGGACATGGCTGCTTTAAAAAGAAGCTAGTGGTTTGCATCTCTTTCTGTTATGCCTTCTTCACGTAAAATGTGCATAGATCCTTACATGTAGATACGAAATGAGGTAACTTATACGAGGTTTCATCATACCGGGGAATATATTTTAAAATTTCATGGGGAAGTGATTTAGAAATTGTAGCATCAGTCATTTTGATTTCTGGATTCATATTAAGCTTAGAAGGTTTAATATAGGAAAGAGGATTTGATATAACGAAATTACTCACGATTTGATGGTCCTGTGACAATTCCGGGTCCTCCTCTTCTTCTGATGATTTAGAAAAACTTCTATTTTGCCTGTAGTTGAATTCTTTCGGTCTGAATTTTTTTTCTGCCAGCGCGGCTGATGCTTCTTTCTTTTAGTAATTTTGAAGTTCGGCAGCCGCGAATGAATAGTTAAAACTCACGTCTTCTAATGCGGGAAATGATCACGCAAATAATTTGAGCGAATAAAGTAAATCAATTGGACGTACTTAAAATACTTTCGCGGTCCCTATTCACGGGCGCCAGTTAAATTTATTAGATCCAAAGTAATTCTTAAAAAGAATTTTATTAAATACAAACTACACAGCAGCTAAGAGAGAAAAGACTAACATTATGAAAAATGAGAGTTTATATATTATATTAATGTGGAGTCTGCAGTAAGCGTTTGAACCGTCCTGTAAATCATGACAGTGTCGCTGCTGCCCCAGACAACATGATGTGCATTTGCATCACATCTTCACATCCTATAGGAGTGTTGCTGGTCTCTGAAAACTGGACAAATCTACCAATTCCTGAGGAGGAGGAGAGGGACGATCATAAGGGAAATGCCGAGGCCAAAACCACACGAGGCATCATTCACCAACCCCTAGAACAACCCTCACCGCCACCAAATCTCTGAAATGCCTGAGCGGAATAGCGCCTATAACACGAATACATGCTCCAGGAGTGACACTTGCCATCTGCAACAAACAGCCTGCCATTGACAACTCAAGCCTCGAACCATACTTTGTATTATAATATGTGTAGGGTTCTTGTATAATTGTAAAGTATGTATGCAACCTAGCAATTGAGTGGCCAGACAAATATAAAAAAAATAAAACTAAGAATGCCTGCCCTACATGTCTCGTGTCTTGTAGCCTTTTGTAGTGGAGTAGCAACACAAAAACTCAAAAGCAAAGAAATTTTTAATTGTCTTCTGAAATAGATTTTTTTCATACTATCTGGGGTCAAATTAATATTATAAGTTCTTATGTATGTCTTGCATATTATTTAATTTTTGTCAAGCAAAGTATTAATTCGATGATTACATTTAACAGTTTTATTTTTCGTTTGCTTTTGAACGCTTGTTAGATTGCCGAAATTTGTTTTTTAACTTTATTTTATATATTGTATTTTCATAATATGCTAGTAACAACAGATATAAATTGTAAGGTATTTTAACCTTTAATAACATAACCTTTTCCTAATGCATAACATGTCTAAAGTTTCAAAGGAGAAGTAGTTGCGACTAAAAATTCTATCGGAGAAAAAGTTTGCATGAAAAATGAAATTGTGAATTTTTAATTTATGTTTGAAGTTACCATATTTTTTGGTATTTGAAATGCCTAAAGTAATCACTCGAAGTATTGTTTGTTCTGATGTGAAAGATCAAGAAGAATATAGCGAAGATAAGCCACTTCATATATATTATTGCCTTTGTGGGCAGATTACTTTAATATTAGGTAAATCATTTTTATTTCTGATAGTACTGTAGATATTTATTTCACATTGAAGTATTTGTATAAAAATTTAAAGCTTCGTTCTTTTTGCATGATGCTTCGCTCTTTTCGAAAGAGTTAGCTAATATATTTTCGTTTAGATTGCCCTATTGAAAAACTGCCTCTAAGACGAAGAGATGGTGCGCGAGTACTTGATGGAAGTAAACATGCTCACAAACTCATTTGTGATCCTGATGAAACAGTCCACCTAAGAAGGCCGGAGGGAATCGAGAGACAGTATCGAATGAAGTGTAAAAAGTAAAATGTATATTCTTTTTAACGAGAATTTATTAACATTTTAGTGGATAATTCCAATTAGTATTTATTTCAGCGCTTAGCTTGAATCGAATTCGTCTTACATCGGCTCAGTAATACTGATAAAGCAATAAAAAAGAATTTCTTTAAATGAGGGTGTAAAAATGAAATCTGGAATAGGCTATTTTATTTTGGTGATACTTTTCACTTGTTACAATTGTTAATATTCACGAGTGCTTTATAACTTCTTCCACCAGTAACCATCTGTTAAGAAAATTATTTTAAGCAAAATCATTCATATCAGATCTAGCATTAAGCTCATAAAGCACACTTCATATAGGATTATTATGCCAAAACTTTTCCTAGTAGGAAAACTCGATTAAATTTAAACGATTAGAAGACATGGCCAACGCTATCTTAGCTGGGTTGTATTCTGCAATTGATAATAGATTCTTAAAATCATTTATTTAACTCGTTGGGTCTGTCATTGTAAAAGTGTTGTTTGTCGTTAGTTGAAGTAAAGCAAAGTAATGCCTACTTTTTTCAGGCGGGCTTAACTGCAACTACCAAATTAGGTGTCGTGGACGGGGGCCGAAGCACCTACTTTACTATTAACATTTTGAAATCAATATAAAATTTAGCAGTTATACGCGGGACTCGAACTGGGGACCTCCACTTACAAGTGCATGCTCAGCCCCCATCGTTAGTTTATTTTTATTAATAATATTATTATTATTACAATCCATAAAGTTTTTCTGGCAATAGTATGTTATGTGTAATACAGTTACATGTAAGTCATAGATGGGGAGCTGTCGTGCTCTGCTTGAGTCAGTTTGGTGATGTGAAATGATGCTGTTATCAGTGCAAGTTAGTAAAACAAGTATTCTGGGTAATACCCTTATACCGTCTACCTAGGACTAGATTGGCTTGTAAGTTATTGATGAGAAGATGTATAAGACATGTTTATGAGAAGATATGTAAGTTTTGATGAGAATATTTATTCGCGTCGTTAGACAGGATAGGATTTCATCAACGAAGGTGACCTAAAAGATCATCTTATCCAATTAATTCTCAGCTGATCAGATAAGTAACCATGATCAGTTGTCCTATTTTGTTGCTTGATTTAATATTTTACGCTTTACTAAAATGTTACTTTCTTAATGGTGTTTCAGATGTAAATTAATCTTATACTACAAACATGACTTAAAATCGAATGTTAGCTTCGTTTTAAAAGGAGCAGTAGTAACTGGAAATTCAGGAGAACGTGCTAAAATGGATATATATAATCAAGTTGCAGCAGAACAGCCAAAGAAGATCATGGTAACAAAACATACTAAAAATATGGGAAAATTCAGTTCTGTAACTGTGTCAACAATTGACGAAGAAGAAGATGAAATTGAAGCTGTAAGTGTTGTGGAATTGAACTTAGAATTATATAAACGTATAAAATCGTAATTTGACAATGCATTTTTTTTTTTTTACGGTATACTCTGTTTATCTTTTCAGAAGGGGTCAATGACCAAAAGTTTAGTTTTCAAAATGGTCTAGAAAGCTGATAACTTATTGTTGTCATTGCAACTTAATTGTTTTATTTGTGCATACGGTTGTCAGTGAAATGTAGAAATGTGTATTTGGGGCCAGAGTTTACCTCTTGGATGGCTACACACAAGTAAACAAACTGGGCTATGGAAACACTTACATAAACAAGTTGCACATATATCAAGTATCACTGCATGCCCTTTGTAGGTGTGAGCGTTAGAGTTTTGTTAGGCTAGGATCCCGCAGTCGTTAGTCCATTTCCTCCTAAGGGGAGTTCCTCTCCTTACCCTTGACTTATCTAAACTGAAGACTGGAGAGCTGGAGAGTCTACTGTAACGAATGGATGCCAAATAAACACGTTGAAGTTTCGGAGGCGTATGTTGACTGATCCATTCTGTCTTATCAACAGAGGTCAGATTGCTGATTCGTTTGCTTCAGTTACAATGATCCATATTTTTCTAATTTTTTCACTCCCTATCTTTATCTCTCCGGTATTTAGAACTAATTTGAAAATAAGCTCTGCGCAATTTTCTCTATACGACTTTCTCGTTGTCAGAGATATGTAATTTTTAAGTGCAATTTCATGCCTATAAATAATAAAAAGTTTGTCTTTTCAAATTAACGTTTTTTTAATTTCTACAAATTTTATTTTATTGGGCAATCGCCATTTAGTGTTGCCTACCAATATTGTCAGGATATAATAATTGCTTCTATTAATAATTGCTGTAATAAATAATTGCTTCTATTAATAAGAAATTTACTTTCCTTTCAGAGAGAAGTTGCCGATTCTTATGCCAACAATGCAAGAATCATAGAAAAACAATTAGAACGTAAGGGTATGAATAAAAGAAAACTTGTAGTTCAACAAACACAAGCAGAAATTGATGCAAAAAAGAATAGAGTGAGGGGAACTCTAATTGATAAATAATATTAAATATTGCAATTATTTATTACAGTTACAAAAAGATATATTTTTTTTTTTACATAATATCTACCCACCTTTAACAGATTTCAGAATATTTGCTTATATAAAAAAACATATTCCAGACTACTATATAATAATAGTGCAGATTGCTAAATGTTAAGATGTATTCTATCACATTGATACATTTCTTTAAAAATTTCTTCGTATTGTGGAAAATACTTCCCACTGTATAAATTCTCTTTTTTGTAGTTAAGTTCTAATTTTTCTACTCAACATAATTAATATTATATAATAAACAATTTATAACATTGTTTTTTACTTTCTCATACTGCTAGGAGAAAGTATTGTTCATTTTATAAAAGGGTTATGAAAGGATATTAAAAAGGTTAAGTTCCCCGTTAATGTAACCACATAAATAGACACTCAGTGTGGGTCTTATTAGGCATTGTTCTATATTTACTTATTTACAATGACAAAATTGGGATGGTAGAATTTGCTTTGTGACGTTTGGATTTTTTTTTAATTCTCATGTACAGTTCCAATAGCCAATAGCTAGATTTAATCTTAAGTTCAATAGCAATTGGTCTTTTTATGATTTTTCCATCTCTTAACTAAATGATCATGTAAACAAAATTACGATCGAAATTTGCAAGACAGTATTATACATAGGGAAGTGTAACGTCATTAGAAATTTAAATAGAAACATGAATAAAGAAAAAAGTCTGGTGAGAAAAGTCACGACTTTCTCTTACTTTTTTAAAATGATAAATTTTCTTTAAACTCAAATTTTACATATTTGTCCTAACGTAAGTATAAAGTGGTGGGTAATAAGTATCAACTATACTAATCTTGGCAGGTAGAGAAGTGATGATAATCGAGTAGGGCGCTCTAAAAATAATGCTATAAAAACCTCCACACTATCCAAACTAATTTTTTGGGAGGAAAATGTTTCACATAAGAATTATAGTTATTCAGTGTGAGATTGTATACGAAGATTAAAGAAAATCGTCGGAGTTGTTTTTCTTAAAAAAACGAAAAACTAAAAAATCATTCAGTAAAGTCGCCCTTGCGGTTCACGAAATTTTGTCCCAAGTCTTCTGTCTGATGGAATACCAAGTTTTATGGAATACCTAAATTGAATACCAAGTTTTATGGTATATCTAAATTGAATACCAAGTTTTGTGGAATACCTAAATTGAATACCAAGTTTTATGGAATACCTAAATTGAATACCAAGTTTTATGGAATACCTAAATTGAATACCAAGTTTTATGGAATACCTAAATTAAATACCAAGTTTGAGCTCACTGCAACTTTTCGATAACGAGATATTCTGTTAACACAGGAAGAAACCCACACACATATAGACCATTCGCTAAAAACATTGTTTTTGTATTCAGGGGAACCCCAGTTCATTATTTCCGGTGTGGTTCTGAATACAAATATAAAATTAAAGCATGCCTTTTTTGCTTGTAAGACTGGATCTGTAAATATTCAATATTGCATGGGTCCGCAATACTCAACAACATCTGGGATTTTAACCGTCGTAGCATGCATATTTGCGATGTTCCTGCCCGCTTTCGGATATTCATGCAACGTCAGAGTAAAGTTGTCAAGTTCGTGGAGAGAGTTGAATTCAACTTAATGTTTCTGTTACACATAACCTTGTTGATCCACATAAAAAAATTACAACAGTTGATCAACAAGTGTAGTGTGTAAGCAGTCAGGAACATCACAAATGTGCATGCTACGATGGATAAAATCCCAGATGATATGTAAATATGTATGTTTTATAGAAAATATATATGATATTTTAATATAACTTGTGTCTATTTTTATTTACTGCAATGGGGTAAGAGAAAAATTGCAATCGTGTCAGATTTGAGATGAGCTTTCACTGGAGTTACATATTTTGAGATCCGGAAGAACGATATATGTTTTCTTTTCGAAACCCGCCCCCTGTTTATCCTTTTTTTTAAAAAAAAAATTAATATTATTTACATCCTGTTTCGCTCATTTAAAGTATTAGAGTTGAGATCTTAGCAAATAATGATTGAATAATGAATTCTTAGAATTGGGTCTCGTGTTTCAACTCAATACATATGTTATGTGCTCTGTAATTTTTGTGATCTTATTAACTGAATAACAGTGATTAGATAAAAATTTTTCTCACAGTGATAAACAGCAAGACTTTGTTAACATTTGTGAACATTTATTTTATGTATTTTTTTCCAAGTAAGTTTAAAAAATTAAATAACTCAATACGACTTTTATAGTTCAGATTTTATACGCCAGAGTGTTGGAGAAACGTATCAGTTTAACTAGTTTGATAACAATAGAAACTCCATAAACTTTAATAAACTTTGTTTATAAACAAGCTCACACGCTTCTACTGAATCTAAAGAATAATTTTTATTTTATTTTATTTCATATTTTCTTTTTAATCATCATTATTTTTTATTTTTCTGTTGGAGAAAATCTATTTCTGATACTGTGCAACATATCTATTATTTTTTATTCTTTGTATGCCTCCGAAGATATTCAAAGAGTTTTCCAGTCCCAAAGTATTGAATTCTGACTCTGGTAGGCGTAAGCGTGCTAGAAGTTCGCCTGAATCTCTGAATATTAGTAAAAAAAAGGACTTGGAGAAAATGGATAATCCTAATACTTCAAGTGAACTAGGAATAAACCAAATAAGGGAAATGTTATCTGATTTATTGGACAGTAAGTTGGCATCTGTAGCAAGTAAACAAGACATACAAGAGCTAAGAGAGGCTTATAATTCTATGAAGGAGGAAAAGGTACAATTAAGGTGTGAATTGACACAACTAAGAGAAGCTAATTTGAGGAATGAAAAGTTATTAGAAACTCTCGATAACAAGTTACGTCGTCAAAATTTAATATTTAGGGGAGTTTTAAAGCACTCACCTAGTGGGAAATTCAAGATCTGAAATAATTTCAGAATTCTGTAGAGAAATACTTAAAGTTAGGATTTTATTATATAGAGAAATACTTTAGTTAGGATTATTAAGGAGGAAAAAATTCAAGCTTTTCCATTGGGCTCAAAGGATAACCCCAACTCGCCATTGTTAGTATCATTTACGTGTTTTGAAGATAAATTGTCAGTATTGAGAGCAGTCCGAATTCTAAAAAAACTGGTTTCGTGATTCATCAGGACTTGGCTGCAATACAAGAAGGAACAGAACAAAACTTATTCTAGTACGTAAAGAATTACTTAGATTAAATGACCAGTTGAAGACATCATTAAGATTTGATGGTTTAACTGTGGAGGGTATTAAGTTTACCTGGTGTTGCACGAAAGGATTATGTCACGAAAGTAATGATGGTGTGTTGAAACTACATGAACTGGCTGGAGTCGATTTGAAGGAATTTGTTTCTTTACTACTGAAAAACTCTCTTCCCAAGGACTACTTCCAGAGGCTTCGCTCACTACCTGCTCGGTTACCAGTTTCATCCAAGCCCTCTGCTCAATTCTGAGAAAGGTCTGTCTGCAGGAAACTCACTTCGGTGCATCAAGGGAATTCTTTTTCCGGATTTAAGTTTTTGTCATATAATATTGCAGGTTTGAGAAGTAAAGTTTCTAATAATTTTTTTCTTGATTTTGTTTTTGAATATGACATCTTTTTTCTTTATGAAACTTTTATATTAAAGGACAAATTCGCACTTTTTTCAAATTATTTTTCTGGTTCAAGTTGTTCTGGGTACATTACAAGTTGTTCTGGGTACCAGCCACTAAAGTTTCTAAATTTGGACGCCCTAGTGGAGGTATGTTATACGGTATTAAGTTAAGTATTTCAGATAAATATATTGATTTTGTTAATATGAATGGTAGAACTATAGTTTCAGTCAACACGAACAATTCAGCTCTTCTGGTTGTACCAGTTTACTTGAATCCTAGTCGTTGGTCAGACGACTTTAACAACTTAATTAACTTCATACAGGATTTACCATCTAGCAATATTGTTATAGTGGGTGATGTTAATGCGAGGATTGGCACTGCACAGTCTCTTCCGGCTGGTATTTTGTTGGATTCTGCTCTTTGCTCTTCTGATAGACAATCTAAGGATGAGGTATTAAACTGTAATGGTTCTAAATTTCTAGACTTTTGTGACGATTTCGGCTTAATTATATTAAATGGTAGATTCGCGGGAGACAGGGGAAGTGAATTTACTTTTCTCGGGGGGCTAGGGAATTCTGTGATTGATCTATGTTTCGCTTCTTTTAGTTGTATCTCTTCATTCGGTGTATTTAAAGTTCTCTCACAGACGTTCTCTGATCACTTACCGGTATTTTTTTCATTAGATTCCAATGGGTCTAAAGGTGTGGCAGACGTAGCTACACTCCCGTTATTACCTCAGTTAGTCTGGCAAGATAGTGACGCTGAAGAGTACACACAATCATTGTTGACGCTTATCGGTAGTGCTCCTTCTCTTCCTGAGGATCCGCAGGCGTGTGTTGATTATTTCGCAAATTTAATCAAGTCTTCCTCTCATCCTTCTACATCAGGCTACTCCGCTTCTTTTATTAAACTACATCAAAAAAAGCCATGGTTCGACTATTCTTGTTTGCATGCGAGAAGAAGATCCTTTAACCTGCACAAGCTGTTTCGGAAAACTAGTTCTTGCCTTGTGCTTGCTGCATATCACGAAGCTATTAACTCATACAAACTGATCTGTAGAAACAAGAAAAAGAGCTTTGCTTCAATTTATTCGCAGTTTCAAGTGGTTAAGGATACAAAACAGTTCTGGCACCTAATTAACAAATTCAAACATAGGGGTTTTGTTTGTAGTAATGAGATCTGCATGAGTGCTTGGGTTAATCATTTCCGCAACTTGCTTAATCCGCGGAGGGGAGCTGCGCTTACTTTGTATGCGGAACCCAGTATCGTTGATCCGCTAATAGATTCGCCTTTTACTATGGAAGAACTTCTTGTTGTCATCAATAACTCCAAGAACAATAAAGCCCCTGGTCACGACCGTATAACATTTGAATATTATAAAAATGCTCCTTCTATGTTTTTAGATATGCTCCTTTCACTGTTTAATTATACATACAGTTCAGGTATAACTCCAAACTCATTTAGTAAGTCAATAATTTTTCCCATTTTTAAAAAGGGTGGCATTAATGATCCCTCTAATTATAGAGGCATTTCATGTTTAGACACTATATCTAAACTCTTTTCAGGACTTCTCCTAAACCGTTTAGAGTTATTTGTTAAAGATATTAACATTTTGTGCGAAAACCAGGCTGGTTTTAGGCGCAGTTACTCGACTCTGGATAATTTATTCATTTTAACCAATCTGGTACAGTTGACTTTTCAAAGACCCAGGCAGAAACTTTATAGCTTCTTTATAGACTTCAAATCGGCATTTGACTGCGTTGATCATGATTCACTAATGTATAAACTTTTTAAATTAGGTATTTCTTCTAAATTTATTCAGGTGCTCAGGTCATTATACTCCGTCGCGAGGTCGGCAGTTCGAGGCAGAAATGGGATTTCAGAATTTTTCCAAGTTGCTTGTGGAGTCAGACAGGGGTGTGTCCTTAGCCCTATTCTGTTTTGTCTGTTCCTTAATGATCTACCGCTGCTTTTAGAGGGCGGTGTACGTGTTGGCTGCTCCAAAATCAACATCCTCCTATTCGCAGATGACGTTGTGTTGCTGGCAGATAGTCCTGTTTTACTTCAAAGGAATATTAACCTTCTTGAGCAGTATTGCGACCGCTGGAACCTTAATCTTTCTAAATCTAAGGTATTGGTTTTCAAGAAAAGTGGCCGTCCAGCTGCCCATGAGCGTTGGTATTACAAAGGCTCACGCTTGGAGAATGTAAATCAGTATAAATACTTAGGAGTAACATTAACTTCACGCCTTTCTTTTAAGCCTCACTTTGACGATAAAATTTCATCCGCTAAAGCGGGAATTAATAGTATCTGGTCTCGCTTTATCTCTGAGAATGAGGTTCCATTAAGTGCCAAGCTTCAAGTCTTTAATGCAGCTTCACGTGCAGTTGTCTGTTATGGATGTCAAGTTTGGGGATAGGAGAAATTTGACGCTCTCGAACAATTTCAGCGGTATTTTATTAAAAAACTATTTGCACTCCCTTCCTGTACTCCTAACTACATTCTCCATATCGAAACCGCCATGGACCCCTTATTCCTCTTTACTCTACATCTGCATTTTAAATATTGCCTTAAAGTATTAGCCCTACCCTCATTTCGACTGTCTCGCATTTTAGCTCTCGAAGTAATCAAGAGAAACGCAGCTTTCTTTGGACGCTGGAAGAATCTTGCCGAGAAACATTCTGTGGAGTTTGACACTTCATTGGCCAGTCACAATCAATGGCAGTCAGAACTATCATTGTTAAGAGCAAAAATCCTCGCAACCTCTAGGGACGAATCTGTTAGAAGAGCTAAAAATACGGAACGTTTCCTTCTTTACAGGGAACTGACTACTATTAAGGTGGAATTTTGGGCCTATTTTGGTAAAAATCTGGATCACAAAAGTAAGCTGATTGATTTGAGATCGTTCTTCCGATTGAGAGGCGAGTTAGTAAATTTGGGTAGCGTGCCGTGGTTAGACAGCGAGGAGGATAAGAGACTTTGTGCATTATGTACGTTTGGAGTGAGGGAGGATCTTTTCCATTTTTTGGCAGAGTGTCCGAGATTAAATGAGCTTCGCATTAAATATATGGGATGCTCTAATATTTCCGGACCCCAGATTGTTCAGTTGCTATCCTCTCTAGACTATCACCCACTTATAAAATTTTCCAGAAGAGCATGGAGTCTTAGAATTGAAATTCTTAAGGGAGACGATTCTTCCATTCATAATTTTTAAATCCATACAGTTATTTTAGTTAGAAGGGGTCAATTTATTTTTACAATTTTTGTTTTCTATTAATATAATTATAAAATCAACACAATCATAACTTTGTATTTCATTACCAGAATTTGCTTGTTTCTTTTATTTAACTATCTTTATGTCTGTATTATTACATATATTACTTCCTTCTATTTTTTACTTTACATTATAAAATTTGGTGAAAATATTATTTAATGTTTCTTTCACTGTTATATGATTTCATTTTTCTTTTATTATTATTATTATTATTATTATTAATTATTATTAATTATTATTTTCTTCTAATGAATGTACCAACTCCTGCAGACGGCTATTAGCCATGCAATATTTCCTTATAAATTTATCATTTATGTATGTATATTTTCTATAAGAAATAAAGGTTTATTATTATTATTATAATGAATTCTTAGAAAAGAATGATTGAATGACTGAATAATGATCAACATTAACAGATAAAGGCAGACTTAGAATACCAAAATTACACAATCATTACTAAAATAATATTTCCAAATCTTTTATCTTTTTCTTTTAAATGTATAAAAATGAATGTGTGTCTGTCTGTACTCGATAGATTCAAAAACCATACATCCAATCGCCGTGAAAATTTGGGAAATTATTAGGTATATCCCCGGGAAGGTTTTTGCAAATTTTTTTTAAAATCAGAGTTCTAGGTGCTCCCGAACAAATATCCCAAAAATATCAAAATAACATTTAATTAGTAATATTTGTTAAAAGGGATAAATTGAAAAATTAAATTGTTACTCATGAAATTTAGTCATAGAATTTACTTTTATAAAGCAAATTAAACTGTAAAAAATAACATACCCATAATAACAGTTGCAATAAAAATAAAAATACAAATCAAAAATATTATTGATTTCCAGCTGAAGAAAATAAAGCAAGGCAAGAAAGAGATGAGTTCACACTGCTCTTGCTCGATCATTAGAAACGAGTGAACAGAGGCAAGCAAGGCATCAAAGGAATCGAATTCGCAGGACACAGACAAGACGAACGATACATACTGATTTGAATTTATGTGGTTTCAATTACAATCCCCTTTACAATTACAGTCTTCATCCAAGTGTAATTATTGGAAAAATGGATAAAAAGTGTGCGTATTGTGGTCTCAAACATTTAAAAATGAAACACCAGGTATGTGCTGTGCAGGTGGAAAAGTAAAGTTACCAGACTTGCGTTCACCACCTGAACCATTATTAACTTTAGTATCAGGTGAAACAAGTCAATCAAAAAATTTTTTGAAAAATATACGCAAGTACAATTCATGCTTCCAAATGACATCGTTCGGAGCAACGAATATCGTTAGCGCAAATTGTATGCCAACATTTACAGTACAAGGGCACATTTATCACCATGCTGGATCACTACTACCCTTGCCAAATGCTGATCACAAATATCTTCAGATCTCTTTTATGGGAAATACTGACGAACAAATCAACAGACGGTGTCAACTGAATATGAGTACTAAACGAGAGATTGTCGCTGAATTACAAAATTTGTTTGAACAACATAATGAATTAATTAAATTATTCAAAACCGCCATTGAACAAATACCATCTGACGATTTCAAAGTAATAATAAAGGCAGATAGAACACCTATTGGTCAACATCGATGACAATTCACCGCACCAACGATCGATGAAGTGACAATTGTCATAGTTGGTGAAGAATTGAATTCTCGCGATATAATTCTTCATCGTAGAAATGGTGACATCCAGCAAGTATCAGACACGCATCGTTCATATGATGCATTACAATATCCCATTCTATTTTGGCAATGAGAGGATGGATATCATTTTAATATTAATATGAGAAATCCTACAACTAATGTGGACATTCACAAAAAGGTCAGTGCTATGAATTATTATGCATATCGAACGATGATTCGTGAGAATGCTGATAATCATATATTGCAATGTAGACAATTATTTCTGCAATGTAGACAATTATTTCATCAATACATTGTTGACATGTATGCAAAAATAGAAAGTGAAAGACTCCTCTACATACGACTAAATCAAGTCAAATTGCGTTCTGAAGAGTACATCCATTTACGTGATGCAGTTGTAAATGATGGCAATCTCAGTGAATTGGGAAAAATGGTCATTTTACCATCCACATTTACAGGCAGCCCAAGACACATGCATGAATATGCACAAGATGCAATGACGTATGTTCGTGCATATGGTCGTCCAGATTTTTTCATCACATTTACATGCAACCCAGCATGGGATGAAATAAAGGAGCCTTTATTAACTGGACAATCACCATCAGATCGTCATGATATTTCTGCACGTGTATTTAAACAAAAATTAAAATCTTTAATAGATTTTAATGTCAAACACCATGTTTTTGGAGAGACGCGCTGTTGGATGTATTCCATTGAATGGCAAAAAAGAGGTTTACCACATGCGCATATTTTAATATGGATGATGGAAAAGATAACACCAAACAGAATTGATGAAATCATCTCTGCAGAAATACCAGACATTGAAATTGATAAAGACTTGCACGATATTGTCTCAAAAAATATGATTCATGGTCTATGTGGCTCACTAAATAATAATTCACCATGCATGTCAGATGGAAAGTGCACAAAACGGTATCCTAGAGACCTACTTGCTGAAACTATTACAGGCAATGATGGATATCCACTCTATCGATGACGATCTACCGAAGATGGTGGAACATCCATTAAACTAAAAGTACTCAACAATACTATTGATGTTGATAATCGTTGGGTAGTACCACATTCTCCATTACTACTAAAAACGTATAACGCACACATAAATGGCAATTCAGTGAAAGCAATAAAATATATTTGCAAATATCTTTGCAATTGTGCGGTTTGAATTTAGAAAACGAATGCTTCTCTCATGGGCAATTATCTGTCGCATGCTCCAGAGTCGGTCATCCTTTATGTTTATGCAGAAAACGGACAAACAAAAAAATGCAGTCCATTCACTAGCTTCACAATAACAAGAGACTTATATTTATAAACATTTTTTCTTTCTTTCCTTTCAGATTACAGCAACGCAAAGTAGCGTATTCACTTGAATGGTTTGTTTTCTTGCTGAATCTATGTTAACTATAATACTTCTATTTACTTCCCTAATAATTAAAATCATATTGAGCCACAGCGAAGCGTGACCGGGTCTAGCTAGTTATATATATTATTTGTATTTAGGTTTTATTTTCATGCTTTGTTACTATTATTTACTTTATTACAGTTTTCGTTCTTTTTCTAATTTTTGTTCAGTCAGTTGAAGGGCTGTGCAATTGATTACTACTCCAAGTCTAAATTTACTAACCACAATGGGTGTGTGTTTTTTACTTTCTCTTACTGTTAGTAAGAGCAAGTATTGTAATCGTGTCAAATTTTCTATATCGAGTTTTCCCTGGCATTTGAGATCTCCTGAGTCCAAAAAAGTGTTTTTTTAGTAGATAATTGTGTGTGTGTTTTTGTGATGTGTGAACAGCATAGCTCAAAAACGAAAAATCGCAGAAAGTTCAAACTTGATATTCCGTTTAGGTATCATTCGACAGTAATTTATCTGTCAAAATTCCTCATCCAGAAATATCACTTTAGTAAATGGTTTTTCCACTTTTTTGCGTGTCTCATAAAATGGCTCCAACGATTTTCTACAGACAAGGTATATAAACTACGCATACAAAGATCAACAATTTTTATTTGAAACATTTCTCAAGGAAAATTCATTTAAGGGCACTTTTGGGGGAAGGGTGAGTTTTCCTCTAAAGTGCTATTTCATTTTACTACACAATTCTGTCATCTAAATAATATTAATTACAATTAAATGTGTTGTTGAAATTCCGATTTTGAAGTGCGTTTTTGCTGAAAAGTATTTTTCAGCTTTCTGCTGTTTTCTCCAAAACGGCTCGAACGATTTTCTTTAACTAGGAATGTGAACTACACACATGTAGAGATACAACTTTTATTTGTAACATTTCTCCTGATAAAGTTATTTAAGGGGGTTTTTGGGGGAGGGGTGGGTTATGTTTTCCTCTAAAGTGCTATAGTTGATTATGCAATTCTACCACCCAAACGAAATTAATTAGAAATAAATAGATTGCCGAAATTCCGAGTTTCAAGAAAATTAGTAAACTGGAAGTACGTTTCTATAGAACCGTTTATTCAGTTTTTGCGATTTTCTGCATAAAAACACCGATGAATTTCATTAAATTTGGTATACTAACTACAAAATTTGTCTGTTACAATTTTTTAAACTGCACTAAGAGAAGGTTGTGTGAGTGTTTCACACAAGATTATTTTATTTTCAAAACCTTGTACAATTCAAACAAAATATTTTTAAAATTAAAAGGAAAAACAATTATTATTTATTTATAGTGGAAAAAATTGAAACACTTTCTTTGAAAATTAAACTCTCTTATCAGATAGCTTCTGTATTTCCAGGCATAGGTACACGGAATATTTATATAAACTTTCCCAACCGTAGTCACCATTCAGATTTTGTATTACTTCATCATCACTTTTTTACCCAGCCACCTCACTCTGAACTCCTGCCATTCTAAAAATTGGACACATCCTATAAAGTGTATCAGATTTTCTATTGCATTTAAATTATACAATGCACATTTGTATGCTCTTCTCTTCTCTACTAATGTTATAATTTAGATAAAACGCATCAGCCCGTAATTTGAAGATTGTTGACATCGTTTGAATACTGTTAACTTCATTTATATAATTTTTTCAAGCAAATTGATATTTGTTTATTCAGTGAAAGATATTTTGACAGATTAGCACTATACATTAAGTTTTGTTTTAACCCGCTCTAGAAAGTTTTCAAATGAATCAACAGTATTACTATTCACATTATAATTAAACATCGACATTTCATATTGATTACATAGCTGTTGACAATCATTATATCAATATATTTTCTTACTAATTATTTCTTGGCAGGCGATATTGCGGTAATGCCATAGCCTACTTTGTATAAGTCTCAAACGGTAGGTGAAGAGAGGTTGAACATTTTTTTTGGAATATACGATATAATAGGGTATATTTCTAGGCAGCATGGACAACTTTTTGAAAAGAACCAAAATTTAGCATTCATGGCAACTTCTTTGTTTCTAATAAAATGCTTAAATGTTGACATAATTGCGGTATCTGATGCACTCAATTTTTCTGCGAAATGTTTGCGAGTAAAACTCTTGAATCATATAGTCGAAAATGGAGTATTCCTCCGGATCCAGAAAATTACGGTGAACAAAATGAAATCTCTGTCGGATAGAGCCGAGCCGTTGACGCAGGTTGCTAGGAATGACCAGCTATATAAATAAATTTATACCATATTATTCGGAACTTATAAGACCCTTAAAGAGCCTTTTTTGTTCAAATAAATGGATTCAAATGAGGAACAGCATAAGAGAGCTTTTGACAACCTAAAGTTAAGGCTAAGAAACCCTCCAGCGTTGGCCTCATATGACCACAGGGATATAAGTACAAATGCTTCGCAGTTCAGATTGGAAGAAATATCATAGGAACTACAGACGGATTTCGTGGGTAAAGAATAAGGAAGTTTAATAAGGAAGAAAGACAAAATAAGGTAGATTTTAAACCGAGATTTTTTGCAGAATGACAAGGGTATTATTATTATTTGTCTGTGGGGAGGGAAACCCTACGCGATCCAAAGCCTCACTGGGCCCATATAGCTACCCCAAGAAAAACAACAAGCCGGGTCTATGACCCGGATCTAAAGAATGAGAAGGGAAATATTTTTATAAATGTGTGATATCGCCAATCGTGACTATAGTGGAATAACCTAAATGTAGATAAACAACTTTTATTTTATTTGTTCATATAAAGCAAAAATACAATTCCTGGGATCGGGTTAGGTCGGGAATGTTTGTTACTTCAAAAGTAGAATTATGAATCATAAAGAGCAAAGCATTAAGATGTGTATTTTCAGTATAAGTTTTATAGAGTATTATTGGAATTTAGTCATATGGTATTAAAACTGTGAAATAAATAGAGGCCTTTTTTTTTTTTTATATAAAAGGCAATGAATGAATTTGAATCTGTCTGCAAGATGGCAACACTGGTTTCCATCTGGATCTTAATGTTTACCTTTCACATTGATTTAAATTGACATTAACTTTGATTATCTTTTGTTAATTACATTAACGAACTTTGTTCATGTTTTAACTATTCAATTTGTGAAAATATAAAACTTTTTTCAAGAAGACAAATGAAAGCATCTTCTATTATGTATGTACTCAAATAATCCTTTAACTATGCTAACCTAGTAATATAAATTGTGTAGGTCGATTTTTCCATTTAAAGCTCGCATTTTATGTTCAAGTTTAATCAAATAATAACATTTGTTCAATAACGATTAACCTTATATTTGGAGAGAAATAGTTATGAAAATTTCAGTAACATTTGGGCTGGTGAAGCAAGGATTTCTCTAGAATTATAAATTTACCAGAAAAGTAAATGTTACTGCTTACTTTTGTTTTTAGACTAGGATAAATTTTTATTGATCTTAATTTTCAAAATTTTCGTTTCTATTTTATTTATATTTCAGAATTTCATGGCATTTGGGTTCTTTTTAGTTTACGTTACATATCGTATAAATATAAAGTTGTATAGTCTTAAAATTTACTTTTTCTATATGGGTGTAAGATTTTCTGAAATATATTTTTATCTTTTTTGTTTTTGTTTTATATTGAATGGAGATTAATGAAAAACTTATTAATTCAAAAAGTAAAAAACTTTTTACTTCAACTACAATTAGAGTTTTGGACTTCCGCAACATTTGCTTTGCTTTGTCTTCTGTGATCTTGACAAATTTTGATACCTCAAAAACGAAAAATGCAAAAAACTGGTACTCTTGAGTAGCAATTTTAGATAGACTGGAAGGTTTAGATCAATTTCCATCAGTTGGAATTGCAACTTTAGTAAATGGAATTTGTGGGATTTTTATTTTAAATGGCTCCAACGATTTTCTTTTAATTTCGGATACAACTTACACTCATGTAAGTGTAAACATTTTCCCACAAAATTGATTTCACGAGGTTTATCAGTGTTGCTTTATCTAAGTACCATTTCACTTCAAGTAATGCCTATATATTATTATATAACTGGGTGCCTATGGCGTGGGACTTAAGCCGAGATTTTATCCTCCTTAAATGCAACCGGAATTGCGACTTTATTGAATAGTTTGACTTTTTTTGGAATTTTCTTGAAACAGCTTCAACGATTTTCTTTAAACTGGAAATGATAATTACACATGTACACCTTATCTATCTACTCTGTCTATCATTTTCGTTTGGACCATTTTATCGAAAAAATAGATTTTGGTAAGTTCTGAAGAATCTGAGACACTGGGCTGTGAACTTCCAATATAAGTTTTGCAGGACACTGGCCTTTATGTCGCAAGTACAGCCCCACCGATATTTGTGTGTCAGATTAAGTTTAACGAGTCTCGTAAGAGGGGAAGTGGACAAGCTACTTCTTGAGGGATCTTAGATTCCTACAATCGCGTCCTAACAACACTTACACTAACAATATAGTGTACTGTGATCAAAAGAAATCTATTGTGCCCTCCAAGTTCTTTCACAATGAAACCTTTCACCTTACAGTACCCTTTCCAAGTTAAGAACTCAGAGAAATCTCAGTTTGTGGAGGGAAAATAGGAAGGATATCTTCCTCCAACACTTGCTCGGTGCTGAGGCTTTGAAATCTCGGGATGGTAGTGTCGCAATTATTCAGGAGGTGTATGGAGTCTTCTACATTTCCCAACAGAATCTGCAGATCGTGGGACTTAAGCCGAGATTTTATCCTCCTTAAATGCAACCGGAATTGCGACTTTATGGAGGCAGCTTCCGAAAATAAAATGAGAAAACCCTTTGACTCCTACGAGAGAACTAACACCAAGGGCTCCACAATAGATCTTTAAAATCGCACTGGATTTGGTTTTACACATCTAAGGCCAACAAATAGTTTAACAAATTTCAACTCAATTAGATTGATATCAGTTAAAAAAAAGTCGTCTGAGTGAAAGAAAAGTTTAGATTTTTCTTCAATGTGAAATTATGAACTGAACATCATTATTACTTTCTCTTACTCGTAGTAAGAGGAAGTATTGTAATCGTGTCAAATTTTCGATATCGAGTTTTCACCGGAAATATCCGTTTTGAGGTCCCCTGAGTCCAAAAAAGTGGTTTTTAGCAAATGGTCTGTGTGTGTGTGTGTGTGTGTGTGTGTGTATGTATGTATGTGAACAGCATAGCTCAAAAACGAAAAATCGTAGAAAGTTGAAATTTGATATTCCGTTTAGAGGTCACCATGGGATCTGACTGTACGTTATCTGTAAAAATTCCTCAACCGGAAGTACCACTTTACTAGTTGGATTTTTTACTTTTTTGCAATTTTCTCAAAAATGGCTCCGACGATTTTCTTTAAACTTAAACATCAACCACACATACAAAGAGCTACAACTTTTATTTAGAAACATTTCTCCGGGAAAATGCACTGAAGGGCACTTTTAGGGGAGGTGGGGTTAGGTTTCCATCTAAAGTGCTACTTCAGATTATTAGACAATTCTGTCATCTAAATAATGTTAATTAGAATTAAATATGTTGTTGAAATTCTGAGTTTGAAAAAATCGGATAACCGGAAGTGCGTTTTACTTTACCACTTTACTAAATGATTTATTCACTTTTTCGCAATTTTCTCAAAAATGGCTCTGACGATTTTTTGGAAACTTCGTATATAAACTAAACATGCAAAGATCTACAACTTTTATCTAAAACATTTCTCTGGGAAATTTCTTTTAAGAGCACTTTTAGGGGAGGGGTGGGGTTAGATTTTCATCAAAGTGGTATCCTAGTTCATTATACAATTCTATCATCCAAACATAATTAGTTAGAAATAAATAGATGGCTGAAATTTCGAATTTCAAGAAAATTAGTAAACCGGAAGTGCGCTTTTACTGAACAGTTTTTTCAGTTTTCGACGAATTTCATTAAATTTGGTACAACAAACTATAAAATTTGTCAATTATTATTTTGAGAACTGGAGTAAGAGAAAGTTGTGTGAGTGTTTCACACCAGATTTTTTTTCGTATAGATTACCTTTATTAGACAGTTTCATTGATCAATCAGTACTTTCTGTTAAATATTACTTGGGTCAGCGATCGACAATGCTCGGATTTTGTGGTTATTAGGCCATTTCTCTTTAATGTCCATGGGTTAAACCCTTCTGAACAGGGTGAAAATGTTTACAACTACAGAAGCTTTGATAGCTTAAATATGTGACCATGGAATATATGCTTCACTCTAGGTATAGGCGAAAAAAAAAATCTTCCTGCGGATAGAATCATCGCTTTTTATTACATTTAGGTTTTTCATTTCTATTGCAAACGAAATACATAAAGATTGGAACAGTATAGCAACTCCATCCACTAAGAGTAAGAATCAAGCAAAACTAATATACACGGCCGTTCAAATCTTATCAGTAACTTACAAACAGCTCTTCTTTCTGAAAGAAGGCTAAAATGGAATTGGTCTCATGACTTCCTAAGTCTCAACAAACCGACTCTTGCTATTGACGGACAGACATACGTGATTGAAATTTCTAACTAGAACATCTCCATAAGGGGGAAGCAAATTAGCCTCACCATCACACACCCACATACAATCACTACACTTCTTCTTATGGCAGTACAGACCAAGAAAG
Source organism: Triatoma infestans (assembly GCA_011037195.1). Taxonomy (NCBI): domain Eukaryota; kingdom Metazoa; phylum Arthropoda; class Insecta; order Hemiptera; family Reduviidae; genus Triatoma; species Triatoma infestans. Next base: position 32,542 of record JAAEAF010014928.1, on the reverse strand, counting down.
TCCATAGTCGGCACAATACGGCTAGAGCACTGAGGCCTGTCATGCTGCAAAAGGGCACTAACTCTGATCCTTCTAAGTTCGATCTCTATTATCATGCCAGCGAGTTTTAGGACGAATTTGTGGTAGAGTGCTGTTTGATGTTCCCGTCAACATGCTTATATGCCAGATACTGTGTCAAGAGAGTCCCAATAAGACCTTTAAGATTTGGATTTGGCTCTGTAGCCACTCCCGTTCTGCAAATCTATTTTAAACGCTTCCTTACACATCTAATTTACTTCACTTATACAACAATTAATATCACCAAATTATCACAAAAAGGCATTGTCTTTCTTCGGGAAGATAATGGATGTATCAGGTAAGGTCAAGTACCTGGGAGTTAGGCTCACATGAATGCACATCTAGAGTATGTAACACAAATGGCTAAGAAGTCGTTTGTGGTGCTACACAGGCCTGCGGGAAGTCATGGGGGTTAACTCTAAGGATGACCCACTAGATTTATACTCGGGCCATCATACCAGTCATGACCTAGGGGGCAGCGTTAGAGGTGCTGCTGGATGTGAGGCAAGAGCCAGTGCACACAGACTTTGCAACAATGGTCTTTGGACACTGAGAAGCTTCTTAGACAAACACTTGGACATAATGCTTAAAAGTGCTTTTAAGCGTCGGTTCACCGATGGTTCTAAGATGGACTGCAGAACTGGAGCCGGAGTGTGTGGTGTGAGCCCGCAGGTATAATTGAGACGGCCCTGGACAGATACTCCACTATATTCCAGGCTGAAGTTTCTGCTATCAAGCTCTGTGCCGTGGTGAACCTGCGTAAAGCCCCAAGGAGCAAGGTTATACGCATTTCTTCGGACAGTCAGGCTGCACGGAAAGCCCTGGAAGCTTACAGAACTACCTCCTGCCAAGTCAAGGATTGTCAGACTCTCCAGCACATAAAGTACAGCTGAGATGGTTGCCTGGACATGCAGGGATTGAGGGAATGAGATAGCTGATCAACTGGCTAGGAACGGGGCAAATACTCCGTACACTGATCTAGAGCCTGTCCTGGCGATAACCGGTGGAGTAGTCCGAGCAGCTATTGTAGACTGGCTCCGAAGCAAGCATGAGGCGCTCTGTGGTAGGAGCCCAGGGGCTATACACAGTAAAAGGATGATGCCAAAATGTGTAAAAGAAGGACCAAAGTGACCCTTAGCCTAGTAGGAACCAGATTTCTCTGGTGACGGGGCTATTTGCGGGTCATGGTATGTTCAGAAAGCATCTGTAAACTCTTGTGCAGACTGTGTCAGTAGGAGGAGGAGGAAATAGCCCCCCCCACCTGCTCTTTGATTGCGAAACATTTGGTACATTGCGACCTGAGGAGGTAGTAACGCAGAAAGATCTAGTGGTGAAAGCCCTTAAACTCCATAGGAGGGAGGGTTCACCTACTATGGCACAATAAGCCTTTGATGGCTGTGGTGCCGGGGTATAGCCTACCCGAATTGAAAAATCTAAAAAAATATATCACAAAAAAAAGCAGGACCATTGCAAAAGAGCATGTCTGCATATCACTCACAGGTCATATTGTTTGAACTTGCAGACAGTATGCTATGTAATGGGACTGTCAAAATAATAAATAAATAACACTTTAATTACCCAAATATTCAGCTTGTCCTTTTTTTAATTTATTTTTTGAATAAAATATAATTATTTTGTAAATTAATGTTTTAACATTTTAAATAAGTAAACAAACACTAAAAGATGTGGCAGGGGAATGTAAAGTGATTGAGTGGTTGAGCCCGAAAGTGTCTTTGTTAAAATGTTTCTTGCTACATTTTTTTTTTATTACTTTTACTAACTAGAGAAAGTATGATTTAAGAATAGGTAACAGTTTATCAAAGCAATAATGAAATATTTAAAACAGAATTTATGTAATGAAGGAATTTTATTTGCTGAAAAAATAATCAAAAGAAGCAAATATCTGATTTTTATTGGGCGGTTTCGTTAAGATGCCAACCAAAACTTCTCTCAATAGCCATTTTCCACCGGGAGTATCTGTTGTCTCTTTCTGCAATCAGATTATTATGTTAATATTGTTTATAATTGTAGACCAAGGTATAAAGGATACTTGGACAAGTAGGTAAGGAATGTCTCTCCAACCATGCATTACTTTCACTAAAAGAACTTGGTTCTGTTGTTTCTAGTAGGGAATTGTGAAATTTTGACTAACTTGCTTGATAGCTTTTTCAAGCATGCTTACTTTGAAACATGTGTTTCTTAATTTCAGGATAAAACAGTGTTAATTATGGTTTAAATGATATGATAAATTAATCTGGTCTTAATTTTGAATTAGGATATCCAGACTGAACCGAACTAAGCTTATTTTTGTCATGTTTTCACGAGTAAACACTATCCAAGAATGAATGTTTATGTCTTTAGCCCTTCATGAGCCTTGTGAAAGTTAAGAGTCACAATCAACTCATTCTATATTTAGTCAACATTTTAGTGTCTTTCCGAGATGCCTTCTGAGGTAGACGGTGTTTGCTTACTGTGTTCACCGATTTATCGAAACACTTGATAAAGACTTGAAGCTTTATAAACAGTACAACTCACGAGTATTCCTACGATTCACCCTCTAAAAACTCAAGGTCATTGCGAATTCAACTTGAACAGATATAGAAGAATGCTTTACTTGTTAAAGATGCCGGATGATGGTCGCGAAGATCTGAATCAAAACTTCAAAGTGAAAACTGGATGGACTTAAATTCCCTTGTAGTAGGCAGTTTCTGAAGAACATTTCTCAGAATTTCTGTTTTTGTTTTAATATTGAATTGCATTTATGTTAGCAAGTAGACTTGAAAGTTTTTGAAAGAATATAAGAGACAACCCTTCATCTCATACAAATCTAGTTAATAAAATAGTATGTAAAATACCTTGCTCAGTGATTCTGGGGGAGAATATATCACTTGGACTTGATTGAATATCATTCAATTGACAGACTTCAATTCCGGCAGCCACTCCTGCGGCCAGAGCTGCTCCGAAAGCACTTGTTTCAGCCATATGTGGTCGTACTGAAACATGCCAAGTAATCTGCTATGGTCATTATATTCCAGGTAGATGTGATTTCCAGATCGTCAGAAATTATGAATGTCATATTTATCTGTGTGAATAACTGGACATGGCACTACATTCTATGCCAAAAGAAAAAAAGAGTCATAACAAATAGAGAATAGTTACCGTTAAGAATGGGTCCATTTTACAAATGTTCTCAACAACTGCACTTTGCACTACTACCAAAATGATAAATATATACGAGTTTCGTATATACTTCCCATAATTGCAGGATAAAACCGTGTCAATTGTTATTTAAATCTATATGATAAACTGATGTGGTCTTAATTGTTGTATTAGGATCTGAACCGAATTTCATCATGAAAGATATCTTATATCGATATATAAATTAATAATTTCGATTAAAATGGAATAATCACACACCTACTGGTATACCGCACAGGTCAGCTTTCAGTTGCATTAACAAATTGTTCTGGATAGCTCCTCCGTCCACTTGCAACTTGGACATTGGTACTCCACAGTCTTTATTCATTGCTTCCACTATATCTCTTGTCTGGAAACAGATTGCCTCTAATGATGCTCTCAGAATATGACTTCTTCGGGTTTCCTCAGTTATGCCGCAAATAACCCTATTAAAAATCATAATTATTATAAATAAACATTTACCCGCGATAGTAGCGTCATTGTCGTAGTTATCTTGCAGCAGTTGTGTTCCTTGGGGAAAATTTCTTTTCTTTTAAGACGAACCAAAAAAGTCCATTCTACATTAATTTGACATCCTCATGTTGGCTTCCACAACTCAGGGAAGCGGGTCCTACAAACAAACTGTAAAGATATTGTTTTCTTCAGAAATAAACATGAAACAGAATATTTTATCGTTCATACTTTTCTCCGATGCAGAATGCTACTGCAGCAAATTTTTCTCTAATGTATTACTTTACCTCAAATTGTATTTTTCTTTCTCGTAACAGAAAATCTGTAGAATGATCGTACCTAATATTTTTTTGGGGGTTGACATGAAGAATTCGGACGAAATCCTTTACCCGAAGTGCCACTTTCTGAATTTTTTTAATCTTTTTTTTGCAATTTCTCGAAAACATCTAGCGCATGCTAACTTCATTCACCCAATAAAAATCGCTGGCAGGTCTTGGTCTTTCAGTGGCTGTTGTGCCCATGACATTATTAAATATATTTTTTTAATATGTGGTTCGGTCCACAATGCTGGATAAAATCTTAGACATTTTTTTAAGTTTGGAAATGTCTACATAAAATGAAAACCTAAATCCTTGGCACAAGCTCCTCAAGGGTCAAGAACTGACAGACGGCGAATTTTACTAGGTGGCGTGTGGCCAGCGTTGCTATTCCCATAGCCGTCTAGTTCTAGTCTTTTCAATGAGGTCCGCTAATATCGGAGCTGCTCATTTTTACTCAAATTCAGAGTCAGCAGCGTTAACCTCTGCGATTTCTTGTTAATCGCAATAAGAGAAGAAATTGATAACATGCTCTCTTGAAAAACGTTTAAATTTCAGATTAATGTGTGTTGATTGTTTGCCGCTCGTTAGACACGACAAAAACTGTGAGGTTCGGTCAAAGTAAAATTAATTTTTTGCCAAGTATCGTATAAATTTTGTCCAACATTCAGTCATAAATAACAAGATACTCTGTTAATTAACACTTCATTTCTGTACACTGCACATGACACATACACACGCACACAAACACATTTCAAAATCCTTTTTAGCCTTATTAAAGATAATAAAACTATCGGAACTCGGCGAAAATTCATTTTGTTCAATTTTGGCAGAACCCTACAGCTTTTATGAATATTTCCGAATATTATTGTTTCGCTGAAATTTACAATGCGAGAATGGAACCCTAACTTCTCACGTCAAAAGCAAGAACGACTGCTAGTAGATTACGATTGGGGAGTAAGATATTGCATAAAATATTTGGTCGGTATCTATTACTTTTAGGGTTAAAAATTGATTAATTTCCACATTGTCTTTGAATGAAGCCGATTAAGCAGGGACATTGTAAGTTTCAGCGAAACAATAATATTCAGAAATATTCATAAAAGCTGTGGGGTTCTGCCAAAATTGAACAAAATGAATTTTCGCCGAGTTCCGATAGTTTTATTATCTTTAACAAGGCTAAAAAGAATTTTTGAAATGTTTGTGTGCGTGTGTATGTGTCATGTGCAGTGTACAGAAATGAAGTGTTAATTAACAAAGTATCTTGTTATTTATGACTGAATGTTGGACAAAATTTATACGATACTTGGCAAAAAATTAATTTTATTTTACTTTGACCGAACCTCACAGTTTTTGTCTGTGTCTAACGAGCGGCAAACAATCAACACACATTAATCTGAAATTTAAACGTTTTTCTAGAGAGCATGTTATCAACTTCTTCTCTTATTGCGATTAACAAGAAATCTGTGATGCAAGAAGGCAATGGTTTTACAAAACTTTGCTATATGGTCAGTTCCATATAGGGATGACCTGCACTGAGTTCTTTAGGGCTATCCATTTGACAGGTCGGTACAAGTGGCAACAACTTGAATCGATTCCAGCATAATTCTCTTCAACACATAATTTTAATTGTGCTGATAGATCTCTCAGTGCGAAATTTTGGCGTTAAAGAAAGATTAATCGTAATAAATATTAAAAGCAATAAAGAACCAAAGATTAATCGTAATAAATATTAAAGGTGATAAAGAACCAACCCTCTTGCATCAGACTGCCAGTATGGTGCATACAGTCCAGAAAATGCAGGTACAAAATAAACATCACCAGAATGGTGCACTCTGTTAGCTAGACTTTCAATTTCTTTAACATCTTCCACAAGGCCAATGTTATCCTTTAACCAGGCGAACGCTGCTCCAGCCACTGCTATTGAACCTTCTAAAGCGTAACATGGAGCAGCACCTTGTCCAAGTTGATATCCTACTGTAGTCACCAGGCCATGAGAAGATTCAACTCTCTACAAAAGATACATTTTAAAGACTGTATAAATTTAAGCAGCTGAAATATAGTTTGGTGTCAATAAAAATATTAACACCGCATGAACCACTAATGTGATACTAGCCAAGATCTTGATCGCTCATGAACAAGGTTCTTTCCTCATCAAATTTACTTTTAAAAATGGCCAGAATGAAAAATATTATTGTTTGGAACACGTGCTCAATCCTAATTTTTGACAGTTCCCAAGTTCATTGTGCTCTTGAATATAGCTAGAACCGTGACAGCCGGTATTATTTCGTCATAGCATATTATTTTCTTATTCAGAAGCCAGTGGAGGTTTGTCAAGTTTGTCTAGCAACGTTGGTTTTTACTTTTAAAATTTAATTATATATATATATATATATATATGTATGTGTGTTTTCATCAGTGACTCTGCAACTCATTGTTGTATAGTCTGGACCTCCTCATTCAGTCTGGACGAGTTTATTCGGTTTGTGCAGCTGTACTCCAATTGCGGAGACCAAGAATGTTCATAGCATCATTACTATCTATTCAGCCGTCCACATATTCGGTAACTCGCCTTGTTCTATGTAGCTTGATCAACATCGGTTCTTTGGCTTTGCCTCTCTCATCTGGTCACATGTTCTGCTCATCTATAAGTCGACTCAACTTTATGAAACAAACTGGTTTCCTGTATATTTTAGCTACGCTTGATTTGTCCTTTTCCTCCAGTCAGCATCAGATTTTACTGGTCCGTAAATGCGGCGAAGGGTTTTTCTTGCAATTTTCATCTTCTCTGGAAAAGCTTCGTGTTTCTTATATATAGGAAAAAGAAGATGATACGAAATGATAAGAATGATGATATTTCTGAAATAAAGCAATAGTAAAATATTTGGTGTGACATATTCACACGACTTTCTCTTATAGTATTATGGTTTTAACTGATAAATTGGCTTCCAGGTTAGACTTTCTAGTGAAGGTATATATAAATATACATTTATATCACCCAATTGCATAAATGTAGATGAAGATTATAATTTTTCGTTTTTGGGCAGAAGAACTACTTAAATGTGACTACAAATTTATGACAGCACTATCTCTCAACCTCAGACAAACATGGTAACGGCAGTTAGCCAATAGATTCCCTAGAACCCCTCTAAAATATTTGAACTAATGCTAACATTATAGTCAGCAATAGTACTATAGTTTAAGAAAATCGTTGAAGATGGTTTCGGGAAAATTCATTTTGGTGGGGGACGTTAGCCGCCTACTCGTAATGCCCCGTTTATTTTGCCAAACGGCTGACAGCAATCGCCCATCGCAGCCATCTGCGCTCACTATCGCAATATAGAACACATATTTCACCTATTACTCATCGGTTATTTATTTTATATAATTATTGCTATATTTCGGAATTACCATTTTTACTCTAACTTTTTTACCACCATATACATGATAAGACAGTAACATTACATAACTCCCAAGTACAATCATCTGGTATAGTGTGTAACAGAAACTTGAAGATAGAGAGCCAAACGTCTCTAAAAAACTTGATCCATCAATTTCTGTCAGTTGGAGGAAAATCCGAAAATTAAGGAACTGCCGAAATTAAGGAAAAGAAATGTGCTATGACGGATATAATCTCAGATCTTTTAGCTCTGTTTGAAACAATCAAGATATATGTGCTTTGTAAAAACATTGTGGATTCTTAGTCTTCAACTTCTGTGTTTGTTTTTTAACGTCACTTTAATGAATAAAAAAAAGATGTATTGCCAAGCGGTGGACGAATCTAATATATGCCTAGACTGTAGAAATGAGAAGTATGAGAACACACGAAAATAACACACTTGCCTACCTCTGACTACATATAAGGGTTTTAAACAGTTGAGCGTGTTACAATCTCTGAAATTAAATAAAAACTTACATCATTGCCAGTATTGTACAGAAGAAAACATCCAGTTCCATAGGTACTTTTGGCCATACCCTTGCTGAAACATTTCTGCCCAAGTAAGGCCGCATGTTGATCACCTAAACACTGGTCAAATATTTATTTTTTAAATATTATAATTATATTTTGTATTGATTGTGTGTGTGGGTACTTACTCCTGAAATTGGGATGCCATCCATCGCACCCCCCACAATTCTTCCATAGATTTCCGATGAACTGTGTATTGTTGGGAGTATCTCCATTGGAACATCAAAAAATCTATCGGAAATTATTTAATAAATTATTAAAGTGCCAGGGTTATATGGTAATCGATTTTGAATTGTTACAGAAGGCCTTTTGTAACCACAAGGTTGTGTAATTTCCAATAAGATGTAAGGGGCTGATTGTGTAGCGTAGCACTGAAAATAGTACACACAGATGGTCCCATCCCATCTAACTTGGTCTGGCTAACCGTTATTTTCTTTAATCCTTCTATGTAAGTTCATCACAAATTCTTTAAATTTCAAAGGGTAGGGTGAGAAATGTATTAGTAGTTGACTATAATTGTGATCACCTTTTTTTTTGTAGTAACCAATTCTTTCTTTATTGCACTCCTTGCAAGGGAACGCAAGATGCTCCACGAAAGGAAGGCAGAGGGGAGTAAGGAGACTCTCTCCAGGGAGGAGAGGAATCGGGCTTTCCGGAGGTGGCTGGCTTCCTGGGAAGATGATCTGCGGGGCCGATGGACCATTAGGTTGATTAGGGGGGGTAAAGGCATGGACGAAGAGGCCACATGGGAAAGTGGTTTTTACGTCACATAACTCCTGAGCGGGCATGGTTATTTCAGGGCGTATCTGAAGAAAATAGGAAAAGCCCCGGCAGTAAAGACGATGCTTCCCACACGTTTTTTCCTGCGGTCGGAGGGAACGGCTGAGAAGTGACCTCGAGGAGGTGATTGAGCGACAGACACCAGATACTCTGGTTGAGCGATGCTGGCCAGTGAGACCAACTGGCAGACTGTAGTAAGGTACGCCAGAGACATTCTTCAGCGGAAGAAGCAGGACCGGTCGAGTGCCAAGTGGAGTGATACTGTCAGAAACCCAATGGGTAAAGACAGAGGCCTAGTTCTGAAGTAATGCTGGTCACCAGTGAATCCAGGCTAGGCCTAGCAGCAGGAGGGTGTTTTAGCCGGTAGTCCAATTTGGGAGTCCGGCACAGCCGCGTCTCTGAGTGCGTAAATCGCATTTCACCCCTCGAAAAAAATTAAAGTAACCAATTCTTTAATAACCAAATCTGAACCAGATTTGCAGATCACATTAAAAATATGCAAATCTGAACCAGCAGTTGACATATAAATATTGATAAAGAATTTGTCCGAGTCATGAACTAGACTGAATAGGGAATAGCCGTTTATTTCTGACTTAGGCAGAACGTATTAAAGGGCATGATTAGAAATAGAAAGTATCATATAATACAAACGGATTAGGAAAATTGATATTTTATAATTAAGACTTATGACTTGGTGTTTGGAACTTACTTTGAACTTATTAACTTTTAATTTACAATCACGCTTAAAAAATAGTTTTATATAGAGATTTAATATCATTACGAAGTGCATTGTAAAATTGCGATATCAATCATTATTACCGATACTACATCATCATCACGATCATTATTTGGTGCTGTAATGGAAGGAGCAAACGGAAAAATAGAAATAATTTTGAAAAAGTGTTAGTTTTTAGAAAAGGGAAATATAGTGATTTTAACGAGATTTTAAGTGTATTTTAGTGCAGCGAAATCAACTTAGAAGCTGTTAAGGACTATCTAGACAAAGGACCCAGGTACAGACACCTTGTACACCTTGACCCAGGCACAAGAGAGGTCGGAGAAGTCAGCCTCTTTATGCCTAAAAATCAAATATAAAGGGCAGGTTTTAGCTATCAAGAGAAGCATTATTTGAAGAGTCTATTTGAAGTATTCAACGAGTATTCATTCAAGAGAGAAAATCAGTGCCAGTTATAAGTGTTGAACATTAGAGTTTAAATCAATCTAGCTAACTATTTAGTAGCATATATTCATAAGCTCTTAATATTTCCATAATATTTCATAGTTCATTGCCATTATTTTGTATTTGTTATTTCAAATGAATATATTTATTGTAAACGGTGATGACTTCTCACTTATATCTTAATACTTCTCCCATCTCTAAAACTTACACACACTTAAGCCCCATTCAATACTACAACACATCCACCAATAACATTACAGAGCTACCATGCCAACTATTTGGTGCAATTAAATATTTATGCACCCATATTTTATTAAACATTTATGTACTTGATATGATTCATTTAACAAAAAGTTCATATTTTAAGGATAATAAGTTCAAAATGAAATATTTGTCCATACTGCAGTTTGTGTAATGAATTAAGAAATGTCAGTTTGCAAAAAGAATGAAAGACCTGCAGTCAGTGAAAGAAAAATTTGTCTAACATGGTTTACTTGGTTGTGGTTGTTCCACAAAATGAAGCAGGCTATCACGGAAAATGTCTCTAATGAATTACTTTTTTTTGCAAATCGTCAAAAATTGAAACTGAAATTATTCATGGTGTTCCCACTAGAGTGTTTAACTTTTTAACCCGGTCCAATTTTTGAAAGTTCTGCAAAAAACCCTTTTTGGGGGAATGAAAACAAAAATACCAACTACTGTGCAATTATGCCTTTTAATCAGAATGGTCTGGTATTGAATATTCTTTTATTTATATATATATATGGCTATGTTATGGATATCATGTTATGGCGATTGAAAATTGAGGCAGAATTACATAATATGCAAGATTCATAACAGAGGTTGTTGCTGTTAACTCAAGGAAATCTTGAAATTTGTACAGTCACTGGCCTGTGAAAATGTGTCCTAAACCTTTTGTCTTATTTTCGTAACGAACAATTGAATACATATTACTAATTGTTGAACATTTGCAATTTACTTTTTAGAAGAGAAGGTTCAAGCTTTGAAGCTTCATTGATTTCATTGTAGTTTCGCTATAGATTTCATTGCCAGTCAACATCTATATTCTCGTATTTTCTTTGTAACGTTTAACTACATATTCGTTATACAGATTAGTTCTCTTTCATTTTTGGCAAAAGGTATGAGAACTGGAACTACAAAGAAGTCAGTGACATTATCTCACCTTTGGAGCCTGACGTTCCGGATTCGATTCCCAGTTTTGCGAGTCATTAGCGGAGCCTAGTTGTGAATGATAGAAGCACTACTGAGGAAAGAATAGTGAACCAGTAACTTACAATAAAAGTCACTTACTAAACTATACTTAGTTTATATTTAGAATTGCCCCAAAATATTACACCGATAATTTATATTATGCGTTCAAAACGTTACGTACTTGCAAAGCATGGGATCCCAATCAAGCGTGGCCAAATTCATTAGCATTGTCCGAGAGGCATTGGTGACATCAGTTATGTGAACACCTCCATTCATTCCACCTGTCAAGTTCTGCAAATATTGAGCATTTAGAATTAGCTAATTAGTGACGCAACATTTCTGCTTGATAGTTTTGTAGTTTATGTTTACATTCTCGAAACGTTTCCGCTTAAAGAAGCTAACTTTAGCCTAAATTAATGTAACATATTATATTTAGTGTATCTGATAATAATTCATATTTTGAATTGATCTTTTTTTTACCTATATAGTGAATAATATATCTATTCTTAATTCTAACAGTATGTGGCATAAATAAAAAAATTAGGTGCAATATGCAGCTTTAGAATGGAGAGTAGAAACGTTACTACCACCCGTAGAGCCGATAAGTCGACCAGATGGCCAATAAGTGCATCGACTGATAATAATGACTCTTCCTTTTTATAATACTTCGGTATCCAAAAAGTCAATTCAAACAATATCTATTTACTGCAAGTACTAAAACATGGAATGATCTTTGTTCTTTGTCACAACAATCCGTACATTAATTACAGATCACACAGACACATTTTGACATTATGCCTTACACGCGTACACATTGACAATACATTTTTGTAAGTTACTTCTTCGCTTTTCTGAGAATGTATATATATAACTGAGTATGTATATAACTGGTATATTATGTAGTTGTTTTTTGTTGTTTATGTCTTCATACTCTTTTCTTCAATGTTTTGTTTTTTGCTATACTTGAATTTCACGGCCCTTTTATGTTTCAAGATTGTAATATAAACAATATTTTACAGGCCTTGAAAAAGATAATATATTTCTGGAAACGTTGGCAGGATTCATATTGTTTTTACTTTAGACCGAACCTCACGAATTTTAATGATAATATTACCAAGCTAATTTAGGTTTCAAAAGAATGGAATCTGTATTGGAAAGGTGTACGTAGGATTAGAGTGCCATACCCACATTAGCCAGCTGTCCATGGTGCCGAACAGACATGTCTTCTTTTCAATAGCATCTCTCACTTCGACTACATTATCCATCAGCCATCTGATTTTTAGCGCTGAGAAATAAGGACTAAGTGGCAGGCCACAAGCAGATTTCAAGTAACCCTTATCCCTGTTTGGTATTTTATCTAGTAAACTTTGCAGGGTGCTCGTTGTGCGCATGTCCAGCCATACTAATAAACAATTGTTTTAATCTATTTAAAGAATCTATTCTTTAAATAAATTAAGAATAAAATTCAATTTATATGCTTAAGATAAGGTTAAGGAAGAAAGGAATTTACCTAGGGCGTTGTGCAAAGGTTGACCGGTGGTTTTGTCCCAGAGTATTGTAGTCTCTCTTTGATTTGAAATACCAATAGCCGCTATTCTGTTCACATCAATGTCGTTACTATTTAGATTTGTTGCAACCTTCTCTAAACACTGTCTGACTGCCTCCATTATTATGACCGGATCTTGTTCTACCCATCCTTCTCTAGCACAGTGTTTATTAATTGGCATTTGATGGGAGGCCACAGGTTTTCCAGTCTGCGATGAGAATACCTGGAACATAGAATGAAATGTTTTTCTTTCATCTTGAAGGTTTCCTATGCCAAACCGTACTATTACTCACAATCTGATGTATTATTTATTGCATTTTTTGGTTATGTATTTTGGGAAGATGGTGTTGAATAGAGGTTCCACAAGCACATTTTGTTTGTTCGTTTATTAAGTTTTGTGTCTTATGTTTGTATATTTCGAGTTGTTCAAATATCCACTCGTCCTCGTTCTGTGCCTGAGTGTTCAATGTTAATGTCATGGAGATGTCATCGGGTTTGCGTTCCTATTCGTTTGTGTTGGCGTAGTTGGATTCAGTTTTGTGATATTTTTAAGATCGGAAGTGTTCGAAAAACTGTTCTCTGATTTTTCTACCGGTCTGGCTAACGTATATTGCTACAGTCCGGACATTTCGTTCGTAAATCCCGCCTATTATATAAATCAGTAGTCTCAGTACATGTGCGGATTCCGTTGCCTAATTTATTGTTAGTTCTGAATGCTGTCTTGATGCCCATTTTTTTAAAAATGTTTGTTTGATGCATGTGAGATTTCCAACGGCGAGGGCACTCCTAGTGCATGTACTTGCATTAGTAGAGATATCGGCGCCGTTCTGCTCAGACAGTTTTGCTCTAGAGATCTGGTGGCGGTGAGGGTTGCTCTGGGGATTGGTGGCCGATGTCTTGATGTGATGGTGGCCTCGGCCTATTTCCCCTATGATCATCCCTCTCCTCCTCCTCAGGAATTAGTAGATTTACAAGTCCAACTGCGCGTTCTCGTCGCGGCTCTGGAAACATCTGCGCTCCACTTTTGTGGAAGCACGGATGGCTAAAAGGTGGACGAACGCAGAGGGTAGCCTTCGCGCCATTTGGAAACTTAGCGCTTCCATGTATCTCAGCTACAATGACAGACTAACACGTGAAGCGATGCTCCTCCTGGAGTGTGAGTGGTGTGAACTTTTCTACCCTCTGTTCGGTCGCCATAATTATGTGCAGCCTGAATCACTTCAGCGAATTCGTTTGCTTCGGGGCCTCTGCGGGGGGTCCATGCTGCATCACTTGCACTAAACGCATTAACATCCTACACCTACACAATTACATTCTTATACGCCTGTGGCACGTGCTGGTGCCACCCACATGTTTGCCGTGTGGATATCTGTGACATTGGGGAAGGAAGTCCTGCTGGTTGAGGACGGAGGTTCTCGCTACAGGTAAGTTCTCTCAGCGTGCCTTGCGGTCCAACACACCACTTTGGTTCCGGGCTCCGCTAAACAGGCGGCCAGAGTCTAACCCAGCTCTGGGCAATCGGCTAGCGTAAAGTACGCATGAGTGAGTTCCCGGGTATCATGGCCTTGTTCCACAATCCCTGGGCGCTATATCTCTGGGGTATCTGACGCTTCTTCAAAGCATCCCAAATTGTGAGGTGTACCCTCTGTGGAGGGAGGAAAGCTCTAGAAATGAATTTTAAATAACATATAATATATGCTTATGATTTTAAATTCGTCAGCCGGGGGCCATCTGTGGTGGAGGGTAATTCCGCTGTACATCCTAAGTCGGGTGGACCAGGGCCTGGATGCACAAATGGGTGGGAATCTGGACAAATATCCAGAGACAGGGAAGAGTTGCTGCTGGAGGAGTGGTATCAGGAGGAGCCGCGGAGGACTTGTCCCGCGGTGATCTCTGAAACGTGGTTAAAGGAAAAAGCAGAGATATGTAAGGCAGGTATTTTTGTTTATTTCAATTTTTTTTATTAATTATTTTTTTTTCTTTCCTACCTCCTGTCTACCAGGTATGTCAGAAGATCCATTTCTTCCATTAGCTGACCCATCACCATGGTATTGACAGGGTAGAAATGGTGCAGGTTAACTTGTAACATAGCAAAGATGCAACGGTTAATTAGTGCCGCCCTCTTGCTAGGTTGCATACATGCTTTACACCTATACACCTTTATAAATGTCTGGATAAAGGATTGGTTCAAGGTTTGAGTGCGGTTAATAAATAGCAGGCTGTTTGTTGCGGATGGCGACGGCACTCCTAGAGCATGTATTTGCAATAGTAGAGATGTGGGCGCCGTTCTACTGAGACAGTTTTGCTCGGAGGTTGGTAGCCAATGTCTTGATGTGGTGGTGGCCTCGGCCTATTTCCCTTATGATCATCCCTCTCCTCCTCCTCAGGAATTAGTAGATTTGGTACGGTTTTCGGAGTCCAGCGACACACCTATAATTATAGAATGTGATGCAAATGCAAATCATGTCTGGGGCAGCAGCGACACCAATAGTAAGGGTCGCGCTGTCATGGACTTCTTGATGGGTACAGAGTTGGAGGTTATAAATAGGAGGCCTGAACCCACTTTGTAACCATTAGAGGCAAGTTACTGATAATACTCTTCTAGGAATATTAGTAAACTGATTAGAGACTAGAAGGTAAGTTCTCAGGCTTCAATTTCTGATCAGAGTATTATTAGGTTTAGTTTGGGATTGATCCAATCACAGGAATCCCAGAAGGTCTTGAATTCTTATTCAAGACTTTAGGAGATAGAATAATTATCCAATCAAGTGCTCTTGTCGATATTACGGAACTGGAGAGGAAGGCTGGTAATGTTCACGAACATATTAAGTCTTTATTCAACAAGTCTAGTCCTCCCAACTTGGTTAGTAGCAGTAGGTTGGCTAGTAGTAGGTTGTCGGCAGTTATGGATTAATTTGTTCAGACTGCGTTGAATCCAGATGGGTTAGATTCGGGTCTGGATTTTGGTTCCAGACCTGTTTTTTCTTTGGGGTAGCTATATGGGCCCAAAGGGGTTTTGGATAGCGTAGAGTTTGGTTCCTCCCCACAGACGAATAATAATGTGTGATTTCCGTTGTGTGTGGAAGTGGGAAATTTGTGAGTTGTTTCTTTGTCATTTCTATTATTACGGTGGCGTGTTTGGTTTATTAGGAGTTTGTTGACCATATTTATACTGAAACCGTTGTTCTTACTTCTTATGTATGTTGTAAGTTATTTGTAATTCTTGGTCGTAGTTCGTAGGTGTGAGGCGAGTGTAGAATTAAATCTGATCGTCAGATGTCCCATCAGATGATTGGGTAGGATGGTTGGAACTATGTGGTATTATTGCATCAGTGGAGGTGGGTTTTCTGTGTATTCTGTATTCTGTGTATTCTGTATTCCAGTTTGTTACCGTTTCTTTTGAGTGTTATATCCAGGAAGTTGAAGGTGTTGGTTTCTTTTTCATATTTGGATTTTATTTTATGGTTTACATTGTAAGGTAATTGACGTGGTGGGTGTCTGCGGTATGTATTAAACAAATATCTCAAAAACGAAATTGCAGAATGATCAAACTTGGTATTCAGTATTATCTCGCATATGACACGAAGGTTTCTGGTGAAATCCATCAGTCGGAAGTGTGGCTTTAATGAATTTTGTTTTTTCTCGAAAGCGCTCCAATGGTTTACATTAAACTTGGTGTAATATCAACGTATAAGTTGTCGCGGTTTGTTCCGCAGAGCTGCAAAGCATCAGAAATATTTAATATAAGCCTGCTTCTTTTTGTGGTCATCGACCGGTTTTGGGCGTTCGCTCATCATCAGGATGTTTTGTCAAAACAATGTCATACCATAGACTTGCACAGAGCAAATTCAGTTCATACACTATAAACACGATAAATATGGCCGATTAGCTTTATCTTCATGCACTATCTAACTATAGCAACATATCTACCTACACATTTTCCGGGAGAATTATTTTTTAGGAGTTATGAGGAAATAGTTTTGCGTTATGCTCTCTTCTAAAGTACCACTTCAGTACTGTGCATGGTATATACCCATTAGGAATATTGCTACAACTCCAAATTTGAAGAAAATCGATTAAGCTGAAGTGCGACTTAATAGATAAGTTTATAAGTTTTTTGGAATTTTCTCGATAACGGCTACAAAGTTTTTCTTTAAACTTTGAATGCTGATTGCCCAGATAAAATTGTGTCATTCTTATTTAAAGATTTTTCAGAAAAAACTAATTTTAGGGAGCTGTTCGGAATTCGTGACGTTGAGTTGCCAATGTTATTTGAGTTGCCAATGTTATTTGAGTTGCTTCAGTGCTATTAACGCTGCCTTCTGGGCTGCAATGTAACTACATTGAAATGACTACCCTAGTCAAGGGTGCCTATTATCATGTAACCCCACCCTTCTATAATTGTAGAGCTCTGAAAAAACAAGATGTCAAAGTTTAAGAAAAATTTGTCAATTTATAAACTGCAGTTAAAGCAAGTCCTGTGTGTTTGA
Organism: Triatoma infestans; assembly: GCA_011037195.1. Taxonomy (NCBI): domain Eukaryota; kingdom Metazoa; phylum Arthropoda; class Insecta; order Hemiptera; family Reduviidae; genus Triatoma; species Triatoma infestans. The sequence goes on along the minus strand of JAAEAF010014928.1, from coordinate 15,345 downwards.
AACTAGATATTTTTTGAAAAGGAACTAGAAGGAGAAAGAGATACCATTCGCTACAATTATTCGGGAAAGTGACCATTATCGCAGAACCCTCTCGTACATAGCTATGAGGAAGTAAAAATTTGGAACATTAGGTTGTTACCGATCTGATCAAATTAAATTAAAAGTGGCTACTGGTTATGTTGGGAGTTATATGGCAAGCAAACTTACTAGAAATCTTGCACTGCTGGTTCCTTCGTCTATTGCGCCAATCAGGCAGCCAGCTGATGGATACATGTCACTTTGACGGCCACTTGTCAACTGTCGACTAAATTAATGAGATTAATTAGAGATGATTACACTGGGAGACGGTGATTGGTACTGGTGGCGGCTCCCTTCCCCTATGTAAGTGAAAATAAATATATATATATATAATACGTACAGTACGTTCATGTACACAAGTATGTGACTGTGTGTTGCCTAAATACGCATTGCGCACACACACTTTGTGCCTGTGTATTTTTGTCTATATGTATATATGTGACCTTGAATATTTTCCTTATCATACCACTCTATTCCCCACTACGTTTATATAAATTTATATAATTTGTAATATTTTTTATAAATTTGGTTTTATTTCAGTAAATTTTGCATTAATTGTACAATATGGAGTTTATCAATCGATTTTAACGTTTTTAACGTCAGTGAAATATAAAACTTTTCCATTCAAATTAAACTTTCTAAAGCTGTGTTAAAGTATCTGGAGAAATATTTAATTTAGTTGGAAAAAAGTTATAGGCAATCGCTTTAGATAACTTTATTTTATTATATATACATAATGTTATCCAAAACTAATGGAAGACCATGTGGGGACAAATATCTAATCTAAATTATACGAGTATGTTGGTGCACATCTTAGTTATTGTTTTCTTTTGACATAGCATACCTCTTTCACTTCGATATATGGGGTGGTTCTACCGGTCATGTTGATAAAATTACTATAAATAAGTTGCTAAGATTCCCGAGTTTAATGAAAAATTAGTTAGCAGGAAGTACCTCTTAATTTTCTCTACTGACTTGAAACTCCACACTATTCCTAACGATGTGCTGGGTCAACACCGACTTAGCCCTGAATGCTCGAGTGCACTTGCCTCTAGACTAACGCCTCAGCCAACTACACATTTTGTGAAAATTCAATTTGTTTTCGGTTAGGCCATTCATTATAACGTAAAGAAGAAGAATAAATATTACATAAAGATAAAATAATGTTGAAGGCTATCATATGGTTTTATTACAAATTTTATAGTCAAAATTCAAAGCTTGAAGACAAATTCCCAAGTATGGCAATTGCAGTGAGCTAAAGTGCTTTCATACCAGATTTTTGTTTGCAACTTATTATAATATTAAAAAATAATTTATTATATTGTTTTGGTATACCTTGTTTTGCGCGTTTTAGTTTACTACCCTTTGCTCTTGATTGTTTCCCACCTCAACTCACTTGGAGCACATGATAGATAAAATTTGTAAATGCTCAGAATATAATAAGTATATCTTCTTATCGTGGTTGCAATAAAATCGAAGATCAGCACGAGAAGAACGAGGTAAAACTTTGATCCGGCATACTTTTCAACCGTCATAAAAAATGTCCAGTCACTGTCAAACTCTTGGATCCAAGAAATGAAATTGTTGTTTACTTAGCGATCTCAACCTCGCTGTGGATATCCAGATATCCTTGGAAAGGATAAATTTCTATTTGGTTATATTGATTAGTAAAAGTTTAATTTTTTTAATTTTTAGACAAAATTATTTAACATTTTGTCGATGCCATTTTGAATTGCACAATCTAAGTAAAACCCTTTATGGTACAAACCTATAATGTTATCACTATCGAGGTGCAAAAAAAGTTGAGATAGCGATTGTGTTGATTTAAAGTAATTGTCGTGAATGAAATTCTAATTTCGGTTTGATTACTGGCCTAAATGTCTAGAGTTCAATTACAAGAATTCAGGTCACTGTTAATAGACTTTATTTATAATTTTAATTTTTTTTTTTTAGATTCATTTTAATTGAGACCAGATTGAACTGCCAAATTAATTTTCCTAATATAAGTATTTGTGTACATTTTTGGACTAAAGTATTAGTTTCTAAATTTAAGTTAAAAAAAATAAGGGCACTTTAAAAAACCTCTTAATTTCAATAATAGTTATATATTTTTAAATGCAATATTGATTTGAATTAATTATCGTTTTAATAATTAATTAATTATTGTTTTAATTATCGTTTGGTATACTGCGGGATATTGCGGTGATATTTTGCATGAACAACTTAAGATAAATAATGTCTCTATTATAAACCGTCTTATATTAGACTGAAAACGCAGGATAACTTTGCTCTCAGTCGAAAAGATTCTGGATGAAACGAATAGATATTTTAAGTAACTAGATTTTGAAATATCACATGGCTGCCGTTAAGTTTTTGTTGAGCCTTAGAATAAAGACAATTATTCGCTGCCTACCGAACGCTAGCCCTCAAAAATTTGCATACTCCTTATTATATGCCTCTTTACTCTCCTGATGGCCTCATAGCCGGCCCGGGGCACCAGCGTTGATGCAGGCGCTCTAGCCGAACAAATTCCAGCATAATTTCTGTGGGCAGGATGGCTGCAAATTCGACAAGAAGTTAAACAATATTTACAAAGTATCTTGGTTAAAAAGTATTGTATGGCTATGTCGTTCTGATTCAGTTGTGTAATAATAATCAATTGTTGATAATATTCGTCAACTGTCTGATCAGTACTGATGCAGCCTATATAACGGCTTGAAGCATCAGCATGCGCGATATTTTTATCCGATCTATGCTCAATGTAAAAATCGTATTCGCTTAATTTGAGCGACCATCTATATAACTTAGAATGAGGGTCTTTAAAATTGTAGAGCTGAGTGGTCTGCAGTTATTTTAAATCTGTAGCCGCAAATTATTTGTCGATATTGTTTGCAGCGTAAGAGAATAGCTAACAATTCTCTCTCTGTGGTACAAAATTTCGACACAGTGTCCGACAGAACTCGTGAAGAGGCGCTCTTCACCATTTATGGTTGACTCAAAATTGCTGGTATGCCGACGTTGCTCGCATCCGTATTTAAAATAAATTCATACTGATAATTGGGGTATGCCAGAATGGGTGGAGAAATTAATTTTTGTTTAAGAATACCTATGTGCATTGGAGAGACCATACAAACTTAAGATTTTTCTTTGCTAAGTCCGTTAAGGGCTTGACTATTTCAGCAAAATTATATATAAATTTGCGGTAGAAACCTACAAATCCTAAAAATGCCCTAACATCTTTTAATTTTTTCGGGATCGGATAGTTTTCTACTGCTTTTAGTTTGTCATAATCTGGAGAAATGCCTTTCTTGCTCAATGTAAAGCCCAAATATTTGCATTCTTCTTTGAAGAAGGTACATTTATTTAGGTCTATACAAAGATTGCCCTGCTGTAATTTTGTGAGAATTTTGTGTGTGGATGTTTGTTCGTGGAATGTTTTGCCGTGAAAGATTAATATGTCGTCAATGAATGTATGGCATATGTCACCCGTGTATCCTGTTAACAGTTTGTCCATCTGCGTTTGATAACAGGAAGAAGGATTTTTTAATCCGAACGGAAGAGTAAGGAATTTGTATGTACCGAATTGTGTGATGAATGTAGTTCTGTCTTGTGATGATTTGTCAAGTCTAATGTCGAGTGTTGTGAAGTATGTTGTGTCATGTAATGTGGATAAAATGTATTGAATGTCTGGAAGAGGATAAATTTCAGATGCGGTGATTGCGTTTAATTTACGCAGATCAATCACGTACCTGTACTGTTTGCGTAACTGGGTGATATCGTTTGGATCGACTTTTGTCTGATCCGCAGACTTCTTCTTACCAGAATTACCGGATGAGCCCAGTTACTAGTAGTACTCGGTTCAATTATTCCTCTATCCAGATTATCTTGTATGAGAACTTTTAGTATGGGAGCTTCTGAGTGAGATAATTTGTAAGGTCTACTGTGTACAGGCGGATGATTTTGTGTGTCTATGTGGTATGTTATATCTGTAAATTTTGTTTTGTAGTCTTTATCATGTGTGAATGTGTCATAAAATGGAGAGAATGTTTCAACAATTTTGTCTGCTTGTTGTGGAGAGAGATGAGTAAGTTTCTGGCGTAATTGTTGTTGAGGGGCTTGTAATTGTATTTTTTCTTTGTGCGAAAGTTGTTGAATGGAATTTATAGTATGTTTGTGTGATGAATTTAGTATCTCCGGGTTGTAATGAATGTGGCGATTGGAAAATGTTTGGTTGATGGAGATCTCATGATGTGTGGTGTTTATTAGTGTAATTGCACAAGCGTTGTTATGTACGTTTGTCAGTGTGTGTAGCAAGTAAAGTCCCGTAGGAAGATTGTCATGTTGTGTGAACATTATGGAACCGTCTGGAATTTTTGTGTGAAGAGAGTATGTATTGACTATGTGTGTGCGTGCCGGAATTATGATTTATGTGTTGACAATGTTTCGGGTAAAGTTGTGTTTTGAATGGTATTAATTTGTCATGTTGTGTTGTCTGTTAAGAATGGAATTACTGTTTTATGTATGGTTATGTTTTTAAAGTTTTTAAAATTTATAATTGCTTGAAATTTTGTGAGCAGGTCTCTCCCAATGATCATTTCAAATTCATTTTTCAGTTGGAACACTATGAATTTACCCTGAATTTTTGTGTTTTGGCCTATTGATAAATGAACGGTTGACAGACCGTAGTTGGGGATAATCTGATTTGTAATCGATTTCAATATTATATCAGATCTTTCGGGCCTCGATTTGACGTGACTGGAATCTATGAATGAATGCGAAGCGCCTGTGCCGATTAGCGCTTTAATTTTTTTGTTTTTAATTTGAACGCTAATTAATAAATTATTCAAATCGTGGAGTGCCGGGATCAGTACAGTGGTAGCCGTTTGAGAAAACGGCTGAGCGCCTAGTCGTTTTTTGAATTGAACCAGCATGCCTTTGCTGTGTGCGCACGCTTTTCACATATCTGGCATGTTGGTGGAATCCATCGGTTTGAAGTAATGCCACTATTAAATTTATTATTGCTACTACCATAATTATTAGTACCATTATTATTATTACTGTTATTATTATTATTATTATTATTGGGAATTTGTCTTTTGATATAAGGCCTACTTTGCCTAAAGGGACGATAGTTTGGCTGAAATCCAGAGAACGCTTCAAGAGTTTCATTTGGATTCTGATGCAGGCTGGTTATTTGTTGCAAAAGGACAATGGGCGTTTTTTCTTTTTTAAATCTGTTACTTAGATTTTCTATTGCCTTCTGATAGGTGAGAGTGACATTATTATTGGCGTATTGATTCATGTAAGTATCAAAATAAATTTTTGCGGGACCAGTCAATTTTAAAATAAAAATTTCTAATTTGTCTGCATCAGACCAACCCGACAGGACACTATAATTATTGAGTTGGTCAATGAAGCTGGAAATATCGCTATTGTGCGAACCGTCGAATATAGGTAGATTATTTATCATCTGGAGATTCCTGATGTTTACAGGATTTGCCGATTGCACTTATTTAAGAGGTACGCGATCGCCTCATCGGCTGTCTTTTGACACTAATAAATTACCGCCTATTGGGAGACTCTGTAGTGTGTAAACTAAGTTTGCTCTGTGCAAGGCTGTGTTATCACACTGTCTGAAAAACGCATCCTGAAGATGGGCGAACGCCCGAAACCGGTCGATGACCACAAAATGAAGCAGGCTACTATGGAAAATGTCTCTGATGCTTTCCAGCTCTGCGGAACCAACCACCACAACAATTCTTTTTTCTTTATAAACTCCTCTGGCCTCATTAAAATGTCGAATATTTGGTATGAATACTTTGCAGGTCATTTAAAGTCCTGATTGCTAAATGGCTGACTTGTCCAAGGCAGAGACCTAGGGTAAAACATGTTTCAAAATTCCAAGTTAGAAGCAAATTTATCACTTGGAAATTGAGAAATACAGTAAGAGGAAGTGATGTAGAATGATGGTGCGTGCGTTATAGAGAGAAAGAGCGAGAGAGTGCTGATTTGCTTGGACAGTTTCATTAATCCTCTAGTGGTGTGGATGCAATAAATATTTAGCAATTATTTGACATCTGAACTTTTATTAACAAATTTTCTCTGCTCGTGTATTTTTTTCGTATACGCGAGGGACGTGAAAGCAAGTACTTCGGGTGATCACTCAGTTTCTAAAATTTCACACGATCGCCAATACTTTCTTTTAGAGAAACAAAAATTGTCATATAAAAAGATAAGTTTTATGTGAGCAGCCAGCGACTATGTACCAGAGTATAAAAATAGATTGATTATTAATGCCTCTTTTTGTGATTGTCTGTTTAGAAAATGGTGGTGCTGAGGATGTCTAGCCATCAACCGGAACCAGCTGAGCGCAAGGAGTGTAATGTGCGTGAGGGCGACCGAGTGCAGCTTGGAAATCATAGGGCTACAGTCAAGTATGTTGGCGCAGTGCCACCCACTAAAGGATTGTGGTTAGGCCTTGATTGGGACGATCCCTCCAGAGGTAAACATGACGGGCAGTACGCAGGAACTAAATACTTCCAGGCCAGGTATACACAGCAATCTACTGCAACACTAAATGTATAAGTTACACTAAGCGATGCGGGCCAAATATTATCGAGTCCGAAATCTGTGCAACCTGCTTTTTACTTTCTGGTGGTACTCTTATAAGAGGAAGCATTGCGAACGGGTCAATTTTTCGAAATTTAGTTTTCCATGTAAATATAAACTTGAGGTCCTCCATCCGAAAAGTGGATTTTAGAAATTGTGTGTATGTGTCTGTTGTTTGATGAACATATTCAAACAAAAGAGGAAGCTCAAACTTTATATTGGGGTCCGTTAGGAAGTTATCATCTCGAATTCATTTAGAACTTTGGAAATTTCAGTAGAGGACTCGTGAGAATGTACGAGGTGATTCAATAAGTAACGAGTCAAATCGCTGCAGCTCAAAAACGATTTATTTAATCAATACAAAACTTTTGGCTACTTTTTAACATAGTCCCCGGCAACATTTATACACTTGTCCCATCGTTCTTCCACTTTGTGTATGCCTTTAGCATAAAATTCTTTGGGTTCATCTCGAAGCCATTTTGCAACTGATTTTTAACTTCTTTATTGGATTGAAAATGTTTCCCAGTTTGAGCCTCTTTAAAGGGTCCGGTGGGGCGAGGTCGGGGATGTGGCCCACTTTTGAAGTGTTTCTTGAGTTAACAGTGCTGTGTGTGGGCGCGCGTTGTCATGAAGCAAAATCACGCATTTAATCAAGAGTCCACGACGTTTCGTTCGAATGCAGCGTTGTTTGTGAGCATATCACCGTAATACTGGCTGTTGACGGTTCGTTGATCTTCGAGATAGTCGCAATAAATAGGCCTCCGCGAATCCCAGAATCTGCAGACGGCTGGGTCTTGAATTTCTTTCGAGAGGGAGAACCCGTATACTTCCACACAAGGCTTTGACGCTTAGAATCCGGCTCAAAATGGTGTATCCATGTTCATCACACGTTCTGCCGAAAAGTTCTATTTCAATTAAACACCGTTCTTTCAACTGTTGACTGATTTCTTTGTGGAAACACCGATTTTCAACCTCGTTTCTTTGTGGGCGTCCGTAAGTTCTCTGGAACCCAAGTTATCTTGTACTGCAGTTTATTCTGAATAATGTTACGCACACTTCCAATACTCGCTTGCATTTCTTCAGCTATCAGTTCAACAGTAACGCCTGTTGCCCTGTTGTCCATACGCGTTAATGCGAGATTCGAGGGAGGAAGTTGCAACTTCAACCGGTCGTCCACTTCGTTGCTCGTCACAGACATTTACACGGCTACTTTTAAACTGTTCTACCCATTTGTAAACGTTCGAACGATTCAAACAATTATTCCCGTACACTTTCAACATTCTTTCGTGGATTTCACTACCTTTGATACCCTCTGCAACTAAAAATCTAATCACTAAGCTTTTTGCTCTTCCGAGGTGCAATGCTTGAACGGACTCGCCATTGTTAACTGAATACATTTGAGGTTATGCTTACCAAATACTCTCGAACAGCTGATGAGAACTAAGTACATGGATGCCAACTTGACGCACTGAAACTATTGTATGATTAAACAAACCGTTTCTGAGCTACAGCGATTTGTCTCCTTACTTATTAAATAACCCTCGTATATGCTGGATTTTTGTAAAACTAAAACAGCAAAATCAATTCATATTGAATCATTTTCAACGGATTTAATAACATTTTATAGTGATTAAGAGAGAAGTTAGATATTCAACATTTATGTACATTGTTTATTGAATGTGCGCACATTTTTTTTAGATATTAATGAATAACAAGGTATACGATTTGCTATTAAAGTTTCTATTCAGTTGTCACAAAGATCATGTATATAGCAAAGTGGTAGATAACAATGCGTAGAGAAGTGAAAGCCAAATGAAGAGATTCATTAATGCCATACTTTCGGGGAATACAAATGCCAACATTATTTTTATATTCGGAGTTGGTGCATTAGTTCAATTTGTTCCGTTAACCTGCTTTTAGTTTTCTGAGATGGTGAAAAGATTATAATAAATTAATTAGAAACATGTAGCGGCCGAATCTTAAACGTCTGAACGCTTTGGAGTCCCCGTTTCGAGTCCACGATTTCGTTTTATTTTTATACGAGCCTGTTTGCTATCCGCCTACGACCCCCACGCTTATCCCTTATTGGTTGCGAAGCCCTGTTTGAAAATAACAAATTGAAAAAAACAATCTTCTTTGTAATTTGCCTTATTGGAGTTTTCCTTGTAGATATCCCACGTCAGGATCGTTGGTCAGACTAGAAAAAGTACAAGTCGGGCAGACAATTTGTGATGCAATCAAAGAAAGATATGGAGGACCTGGACAGATGATGTCTGCCGACCAATTAGAAGAGATTAGGCGAGCATTGAATACTCCATTCCTAGAAATGGTCGGTTGGGAAAGGCCAGCAGATGACAGAGATACTTTTAGGAAGTTGACGGTGGTAGGTGTAGCAGAATATAGAGTATCGAGTGCAGGCGGTACAGATGAACTGGCACATCTTTGTCCCATCATCAGAGAGCTGGATCTCTCTACCAACCTGATATCTAATTGGAAAGTTGTCTCAGATATTGTAAAACAGTTGCCATATCTGCGCTTCCTTGACCTCAGGTGAGTTCTGCGCTTATAATACCTGAATTTTGGTTTCTCTCATTACTAGTTATTGTTACAGTGTGGTTTAAACTATAAGAATTAATTGATAAGTAACTTGTCTTCGACTTTAACAATTTTTCTGAGATACAACAATTTAAATTTAGTCAGCTTTTAATGATCCATTTACCAAAAGATATAACTTTGAAGTTTTAATAATCTTTTAATCATCACACCTGATTACCAAGTGTTTAATAATAAATAATAATAATAATAGAAGTTTTTATTTCCAATAGTAAAAAAGAAAAACAAAAAAGTATAAATTACAATTCATTGCATCCGACTATAATCATGGTTTTTATAAACCGACAGAGGAGTAGCGTTACTTAAATAAAATAACAGAAATAGATAAATAATAGAAATAAGTAATGATAGTAATTAAAATAATAGAAACAAAAAATTGTGTACATATATAGAGAGGATCAAAACCAAAACACAAATTTAAATCTTCACCAGAAGCTGTCAATGAAATCAGTAAATAAACAAAATAGCCAAAACAAAAATTAATTCTTTATCAAAAATTATCAATAACACTGTACATACAGTAATCCACAACTGATAATTAAATAAGAAAAATGAAATATCAATCCGTAATTAAATTCTTGTACCAGAAATTTCCGATACCGCCATGCGTGCTTGCAATAATTTATTAAATCGTCCCATTTATTGGAGTTTAAACGCTCTTTAAATTATATTGTTGTTAATGATTTTTTATGCAAATGCCTTATCCTAAACGCGGTCAAAATGGGACATTTACATATAAATTGATAAACATCCTCTTCCTCTTTATAATTACAAAGTGAACACAACTTAATTTCTTGTTTAAAGTTATATTAATTTAGGTTAAATAGCTCACCACCTTTCATCTTAATATCCAACTGGCCATGGATGTACCCACTTCACTGTAAACGTAGTAATTATTATTGGATTCTAATTGTATGTACCATAAATGGTGTTTACTATTGAACTTCATTAAATGATACTTAGCATTTAATTTCTCCATAATTTTTTTATTACAGTTTCCACTTTTATCTGGTTGTTCAATAAACTTATTAAATTTATATCGTACGTGGAAGATAATTTTTCCCATTCCTTGTACCTAAACAAATTCTGTTTTATGATTTCTTTCGCAACAATATAAGGGTACCTATGTGCGGAAGATCAAGCACCTAAGATCTAAGAATATATTTCAGATGTAGTTTGAGGGTGTGAACAAATATTGGGTAGAGATTAGTTTCTAGATATAAAATATAATTAGGGGTGTCGATTGGTAAGCTTAATGCCTTTTTAATAAATCATCTCAGAAACATTTCAATGCTCTCATACATCTAAATCCCCACACCTGTGCTCCATAACAGAGAATGGCCTTTGACACCGAATTAAATATCTTTAATTTTGGTTTGAATGAAATATTTTTATTATGAATTATATTAGTGAAGACATTAAAGAGAATTTAGCTTTAGACAATTTTTCGTTAAAGTGTTGGTTTAAAGATAAGTTTGACGTTAGCGTTACACCCAAGTACTTATAGCTATTCACCACCTCCATTCTTCTCTCCTAACCGCCACTTTTCATTCGCGGCAAGCAGCCCTCCAATTCTGAAAACAGTTATTTTCGATTTACTTAAGTTGACTTCCAGATTCCATTTTTGGCAATACTCATCTAATGCAAATCGTAGACTGAGGAGTCACTCTCTCTGATGACAGCAATACGAAGTCGTCTGCGACGCTAATAACTTTATTCGATTACCTTGTATGTTAATGCCGCCATTTAAACTATCGCCAATTTTTTTTAATAAAAAGTGAGAATAATAAGGGGCTTAGTAAACAACGTTGTTTCACACATATTAACAGGAAAACTCTCCGTTAACCCATTATCACACCATACGGACGCGTTAGACCCAGTATAAATACTTATTATTATTTTTACCATTTCAGTTGAAGTGCCTAATTTAAAGAGTTTATACCAGAGCGCATGACGATCTATATGGTCGAAGGCCGATTTAAAATCAACAAAAACCGCGCATACTTTTTGTCATTTTACTTTTAATTTACTTTTTAAGGCACTAAGTTAAGTGATTATGCTGTCCACGGTAGAATACGATGTTCTGTAACCAGCTTGAAATTCTCCGAGAATGTTGTTTTGCTCCACCCACGTAGTAAGTCGCTGTAGCTGTAACCCAGTAAATATCTTACCAATCGCGTTCCCAAAGGATATACCCCTATAATTCGTGACGTCACTTATATTTCCCTTTTAAAAAGGGGAAAGATAATAGCATCTTTAAGCTATTGGGAACTTCCCCTGTGGAATATGTTCTATTATATACAAGTAACAACACTTCCAAAAATTGTTCAGGAGCGTTTGTAAAAAATTCACACGGTACCCTATCAGTACCGGGTGCTTTGTTATTTTCGGCCTTATTGAGAACCGCAGACAACATTTAGTGTTTATGTTCCTTGGAAGTGATAGTAAGGATAAAAGGTAGAGACAGTACAGATAATAAAGATAAATATAGATAAAAAGATCCTAAAATCATCGAAACTTTGGCGAACGCATTTTGTTTTTACTTCGGCTGAAGCTCGCAACTTTTCAGAATATCTGTTTCCAAATGCTGACAAATAACTATAGCGTTTCTAATATTAAGTCTTGGCTTAAGCTTTCTTTTTTTCCAAAAATGGTTATCTTATTTTCTATTAAATCATGTCTCTTAAAAGTCAGTTAAAAGTAGATATATATCTATAAAATAAATAAAATATATATGTTAAAAGTAGATATAAAACTTATATATATCGAGAAACCTAATCCCTGGATTACAATAAATATGTCATTTGATTTCAGTTTAAAAAAATCCAGAGGAAATCCATGAAAATTTATTTGAATACTAATTGTTATACTATTGTAAACTTATTGTTTTTCTTATGATTTGAAAATAAAATAAAGTTATCATTGATGCATATTAGCTGGTGATAAGAATGACGTTCTGCATTGGATGAATCAGCGAGAGCTCTCCACCTCTGGTGGGGCTTCTCCCTTGGACAAGTGACTGTTCAGTCATTGTTCTGCACTGAACCGTACGGCTACAATATAGCATTGGATAATAGGATTGGTTTCTGGGCTGTCTAGCAAGAACGTGTTTTCAGATTGTACTAGGTAAGGGGGGTTCATGGCCATTAATGTTACTTCACTTTTATTTTGTATTTATTTCTGTTAATAATTAAGATTTCCTTAATTTCTGAGGTTGTACCCATCATGGCATGCTTATTTTTATTACTTCTGACCGGTTTCGGATTCTCATCCATTGTAAAAGTAAGGCTATCAAGATCGTTGACTTCAACTTTATGTTTTTGTCACACACTACACTTGTTGATTCAAGTAATTTAATTGGTGCGTGACAAAAACATAAAGCTGAAGTCAGTTTTCTCGACGATTTTGGTGGCCATACTCTGACGATGGGTGAGAATCCGAAACCAGTAAGAAACAATAAAAATAAGCATGTTTGGACGGATAAAATCCCAGATTTTATCCAGCATTGTGGACCCATCCATATATTCATAATTTCCATAATTATTGACTTGCTTTATGCGTAATTATATTCATTGGAACAAGGCGCCCTAACCGATGAGTGATTAGAGGCTGAATCGCCAGGCAGAGGTTTATAGTGTTACTGAATTCGATTCTTAGTCTTGACCTTAGATTTTATTTCATGTATTAATATGAGTAATATGTAATAAAACTCTATCGTTAGTTGGATCTAAAGCCAGCCTGAAAAGATAGGCTTTCAATTTTATATGGTGAAGCATGTTGCTATCTATCCCTGCACCTGATCGCAGTTGGAGGTAAAACCCAAAAATTGGAGGCATGAGCTTAAATTTTTTTTTTACTTTACTTTATTCTAGTACCAATTTTCACGGAGAAGGCAACATTTTCATGAGAACTTTAAAGTCAAATCTTTATGTTTATTGCAGTTTGTAAAATTTAATCTGCAATTATTATAACATTTTGTTTTTAATATATTTGTAAGTTTTTCATGCGTTAGAATGGGATTTATCTGTCCTCTTCTTTACTTTTGCGTATAAGATAAGTATCTTGCTTCTTTTCATAATGTTCACACAATGTTTCACAAACTGAGAACTTGAGACATTGTTAATTTGACAAAAAAAAAAGTGATACATTTTATATTAATAAGTCAAATATCCCCAAACGTTTTATTAGCGAATAAATGGATAATACAGATTTTCATCTTACGTGTATTATACTGGACACTGAAGCTAAATGGACACACGGTTGTAGCTATTTCAAGATTTAGACTGGCTTTCTTCTGTGATAACTAATATTAGAACTAAGAATTAATTTAAATTTCAGTTTGTGGCACTATTCCATATACACTTTCGAATTTTGTTTAAATATCAATACAGTAATTACAGAGTTATTCTACAAAACTAATGTGGATGGAATAATTTTTGAACAGACTCTGACGCTTGCCTTCACTTTCTTCACAGATGGGTTAGAAGAGAGATAGCTTGTGTTTGAGACTGGGGAATAATCTACTAGTTATTTACTTCCCGTAGGACATTTTTATTATTGCTGCTAGTACTACTACAGCACTCTGCATTTGCACACTGATACATTCTTAAGTGACAGCAGAAATAAATAAATTTTTGAGAATGTAATTATTGGAAATCACCATCAATAAACAAATACTTTGTTGTTGTAGTGAAAATAGGTTGTTATATGAAGACGACACAGTAGATTGTTGCAGAGCAAGTTTTAAATACCTGACGGTACTTATACTGAGTAAAGTGGAATACACTTGGGAAGATATAATGTATTGCGCGCGCATGTGGCCTCAGATTGAAAAATTACAGGTAGTTCCTTTTCCTAATTTAGTTTAAGTTGTTTAACTTAGTTTAATTGTTTTGGTAATTTAGTTTAACAGTAATTTATTTAAGTTGCATGTATAAAATCTGTTTTGTAACACCCAATCCAATTTCTTTTAATGCATTTGTTATTGTTTTATTTATTTCTTAGCTCGTAGAAAAATTACTTTTTAATAGCTAAGGAGCCCAGGTAATTACAATGTTACAGTTGAATTTGTGTCAATAAAATACAAAAACATAATCAAATAAGTACATGGCTCATTATATATTATATACAGGTAAGGGGAGTTGATCTCAGACCTTCATGATGTACAGCTATCTAATTTGTGCTCTGCTTTCTTTTATTTTTTTTAATTCCTTCTAAGTAACTTTTTTACACAAATTTTAGTGATTCAGTTGTGTCTAATCGCTGTTTGTCTTTTATATTATTTTCCAATTAAAAAGTTTCCGATTTAATACGAAACATTGAAAAAAAATAAATTATTAATTTAATCTTTATTATTTCATTTCATTCACAAGTGTGTTGGTGTGGATCTTATTTTTGCGAACTTTGATACTATGGCAGATGACAAATTAGCAGGTGATGGTAGTAGTGGGGCCCGTACCAAAGTTGGTGGTGGGAGTGAAGCTTTGCACTTTCCTGTTATTACCAAGTAAGACTCACTCTCTGCTGATATTACGGCTCTCAGAAAAGAACAATCTTCTCTATGTACTGATATCCAAACTTTTAAAAGAGAATTTAGAAAACGATTTGAAAGTTTGTAAAGAAAATATCTCTAAACTTTTTGATGAAAATAATTATTTAAAGATACAAATTAATAATTTAAGCAAAGAGGTGTTATTTTGTTCGCAAACTCCTTATTTAAATACCGTTAAAATAGACAATATTTCTGTTTCCGAAAATGAAAATCTGTATTCCATTACTGAAGGAATGTCAAAACAGATTGATGTTGATTTAAGGGTGGAAGCTGTCGATTATATTATCGACGAATGTTATGTTTGTGTCGAAGGTAATTATCACTGACCCTCAATAATTGTGAAATACTATATATGTCTTCTGTATAAAGTGAAATTTGTAGAGAAAATGCCAAATCTAAAAAGGCAAATTAAGTAATTTAAATTTAATTTAAATCTTAAATTAAAATCGTAAATAAAATCTTCTGATAAGTAGTATAGAATGGCGGTTCTGGCC
>JAAEAF010014927.1:24508-42838 GCA_011037195.1 Triatoma infestans | reverse complement strand
TTCCGGGCGCCAATGACCATAGCTGTTGACGCGCCTTAATGTTAAAAAAATAAATAAATATAAATAAAAATAAATAAACATGCGAAGTATGAAGAAAATTTGTCAACATACCAAATTTTTTCTTCTCTTTTATTCAACTGAATATTTTTTCAATTTGAATTAATTTTTATTTTTGTTTCGTTTCAGGTACGTCCAATTTCTTCTATCAAATTTGAAAATGTAAGTGATACTTATTTTTATTTATTAATTTCCGATATATTTATTTGTTTTTATGTATTTTTATAATATGCTAAATGTAAAAATACGATTAACATCCGCGGAATCGATATTCATCTATACCCTGATTACTCTACTTTTTTTTCTTTGCAGTAAAACCTCATTTTTATAGTTGATTTTAATTGTATAATATATTCAAGTTATTATTACACTATTATTATCACTTTAATTTTTTTAAAATAAGATTAAATATATTAAAGACATATTGAAACATACGTGAGTGCCAATTTAAAGAAATTAAGTACATAAATTTGTAGATTTTATTTTCATACGACATTCCAATGGCTTTACACTTTTTTTCTACGATTTAAATAAATATACACTCTATATAATTTCTATCAAACTATTTTCAGATCATTATAATTATCATGATAAAGTTGTCAACATTTATTTAATCAAAATTAGGTTTGCAACAATTTTGTTTGCTAAATTTACAGTCGTGACTTTCATACATATTCTATTGGATAATAAGTATTAGGTTACACTGTCCGTAATTAAAGGTTTGCATTTATCAAGTAGTATGTAATTTAAATTAGTAATGATCTTATTAGTAATTCTCAAATGCCTGGAGATATATACGACAAAGTAGAAATATAAGTTTGAAGTTTAATGAATATGAGTTTCAATCCTTTATTTAAGTATATCAAATTAATTTTGAAATTCAAGTTAAAACTTTTAATTAGTTCTTAATAAACTAATTTCATATAATTAGCAAATTTATAGTTAAATTGTAATTTAGTAATTAAAATTGCCATTATTGTGTGAATAATTTGATGTTAATAGATTATACTGATGGTATTAGCTCTTTAAGAAGTTAGCAACAATTGTTAGATTGGTTTGTATTGTTCTTCAAATTTATAATGTCATCTGAACATTAATAAACAGGGCCCAGCCCTACATATTAGGCGTTTATAGGCCGATAAGATCGTTTACTAAATTTTTAAGAGAATGTATTAAATAAAACACAGGTCTTCGGGTTGAGTCCGCCTCATTGGTTTGTTCTAAACCGACTTATTACCAAAGCTGGAACAACATCCTTTACAGGCGACACTACCTTGAAGAAGCGTACTGTTATATGGGAGAAACGGCGATTTACAACAAACCATTGGACGCGGTTTCAACCCGAAGACTTAAATGTTTTAATAATTGTGTTTTGTGCATGATGATCATTCAAAAATCCCACTTCTGCTTCAGATAATAGGCGTCTTGTTTCTCGGATCTGGGCCTTAAGCATTCACATGGATGCCCTTTCAAGCACTCTTTTTTATTTCTTTTGAAGCACCTTTAGGGGTCTTGATAGAATCATACTTAGATAGTTTGCCATCATCTCTATATCTCTTGAAGAAATTAAGTCTAGAGAATAGCATCATTATTTTTGTGCTGTTTCAGTTTGAGTTCTTCAAATTGTTGTTTCAGCTTTAGAGGCGACACTATCCCTGAAGAAGCATATGTAATATGGATGAAACGTTGATTTACAAGTAACTACTGATGTGGTCACAACCCGAAGACCTCAGTGACTGAGGGTCAGGAAGCCTGAAGGACTATGGAATGCATTTATCCACGCATTTATAAAGCCTTTCCTTCCAAAGATCTAATCATTTGTAAAAGTGTTTTGGTCACAAGCATATAAATAATGATTCTTCATTAAGAATATTTGGTTGTATAGGATAGTATGGACTTGAAGCCAATCTGTACACCCCAAAAGTTTTTTCGAATTTACTGCATTCTAAGCAGTTCTTCGATTAGATGAAGGCACTCAGTTGTATCTTAGGTAGGAGCCATTGTGCAATAGGCGTTTACCATAGTAAAAGATATTCGTAAAGTCGTACACTGTGATTGGTATGGGGAAAAATGGTGTGGGACTGCCTAGACAAACTCTATGCATTAGAAGAAATAATAATGTTACCCTATTTCGGGTGCAAGGGCTTCTTCGCTTAGAAGGAAATGAAATGGCCGGCTTCCTGGCTAGTAAAGGCGCATCTCAGAAAAACTCTTTTTTGGCATTAGGGACCAGTCTTCCCGGGAAGAAGGGAGGAGTACCTCAAGAAAACACCGCTCAGGAGAACTCGTCCAGAAATGGGATAGACCAAGATTTTTTTGGAAGATACAACCGAATAAGGTCTAACTGTGGCGTACATCAGTCTGAACAAAAAATAGGCTTTGCATACTGGCTGGTTTCCTCCCAGAATATTCGCAGAGCACTCATGGGGCAGCTAAAGAATGCGATAAGCCTACAATTTCCGTAAGTTAATTACAGGCTGTTGAAGGAAAAATATCTATCCCAGTAACTAGGATTTCGCAGTGAAATGGACTTGAAAACCTATTACAGTGCTGAGAGGTCTTGTTTCGACACAAGAAATCTGTTTTGATTACCGTGCACTATATTCCATCTCCAAAAATAATCCTTCGATTTTGTCAGTCCTTGTAGAGTTAGTTATCTATCCAGCTAAAGCAAGTTAGACTCGTCTGTCCAGTAGGTCGACAGATAACAGATATAACCTCATTCCTGTGGTCCCTACAATTCAATCCTACATTCTTCATGAGGGACTGAAGAATGTCCCCTTAATAAGAACCTTCACTTGCCTTTGCCCAAGTTGTCTATTTTTAATTTGTGTTTATATAAACGTATTAAAGTTTGTATATATTTTATTTTTATTTTACTTTTCCATTGCTAAACAAACAACAAAATGAAGAAAGAAAAAGAAACAAAAGAAATAAGAAAATAAATAATTTTATTGATTTTTTTTTTTAATAAGAGATATTTGATAGGCCGTTGCTGCTGCTGCCGCCTCGCGTAGTCAATATGTGATTGGTTCGTTCAAGATTATAAGTCCAATCTTCTTACCCCGTCGATAACCTGTGTGTGTGTGTGTGTGTGTGTGTGTGTTTTGCGAACGACGAGCCCTCTATTCGAGCTTTACTTCAACTTTGCTACCAGAATAATAAACTACTGAAATTCTATATATAGCCTAGGCGAGGAAAAAGATCCCCTATTCCCCTCATTGCTACACCTTGGATACCTGGCTATATATATATATCCTTTTTTCTTCCCCACCTCCACTCCAGATCTGTGTTCTCTTTCTGAACAGGTGTTAGTTTATTACACTTAGATAGGAAGTCACTATATACATTATTTATATAGAAATCAAGATAACAACTTCTTTAGAGAACAAAAACTCACTTATTACGCTCACTATATTTCTATATATCTGTCTTCTAAAGGAGTGTAGAAAATACTAAAAACTATACTAAAAAACAGAAGTATACAATTGCTATACAGTTATAATTATGCGCCTATGTTCATTGCTATTATTTTTATTATTATTATTATTATTATTATTATTATTATTATTATTATTATTATAAATAATCGTAATATTAAGTGTACATAATAAAAACTATTATATTTATAACATAAGTTTATTTTAACCATTTTTATGTTCTTTAAGCTTTTATGAAATTGGAATTTAATGTCATTGTTGTAACAGACTTCTTTAGGGGCGGTTTTTATTTTTTAATTTATCCCAACCACAATCAGCAACCATCCTGAATAATTCTGCAACTTTCGGTAGCCATATATTTTATATATGACAATTTCTACAATAGCCTAAAATAGTAATTCTTATTATGTAGAAATGGAGAACATATTAATAATTAATTGTCCTTGTGGGGGAACCAAAAATGCATGTTCAAAAAAAAAAGAAATATGAGCTTAATGGCGCGTTGTCTCTAGCGTCATCACTCCAACCTACGATCCTTTCTTCACATTCAGAATATGAGCTTAGGCTCGTTACCACCCTACAATAAACACAATATTCCTGGTGGATGTTAAGACAACTCTAGGATATTTTAGACCGAAAATGCAAGATTTGATTCCCCTGAGGGACCTAAAGGCTTTCTGGACCCCCCCTATCTTGGAGAGAAAAAATGGGGAGCTCCAGATTGGGGAATATTTGATGGCGAAGAGAACCGCGACGTGCTTACCAAACGCTCCCTCAATAAAGATAACCTATTTATTTAATGAAGCTGTACCAATTCATTTGAACTGCTGGTTGAATATGAGGATGGGTCCGCAATGCGGGATAACATCTGGTATTTTATCCATCGTAGCATGCATATCCCTTTTATCATTAAACACACACACATATTAACATAACCTTATAACCTCCCGCACATATCTATATGCAATCAACAAACCAACACAAAGTGTGAGTGTAATAGAAACATTGCTTCAAAGTGAACTCTCCACAAAAACTTGGTGATTTCCTCTGACGATGGATGAAAATCTGAAACCGGTAAGGAAGAAAAGGAATATGCATGCTACGACGGATAAAATACTAAATGAACTGCTAGCTTTTAGTTTTGTTTAGTTCTTCGGGTACAAAGTTATGTGTGTACTGATATTTTCACCAAGACTTTTGTTTTATTAAGATTAAGATAGTATTTTAGGATTATTTAATTTTTTGAAATCTAAACTTTAATTACATAGATGTATATAATTTTACAAAGATAAATAGGGTTCGAAAAACAGGGCACTAGAGGCTTTTCTCTGTTTTACAATAGATATTTTATCACTGAAATTTATATTACTGAATAGGTTAATTACTTTTCGGCTCTGCTTCCAAGGCATATTTTAGGAGGGTTCAGCATCCACAATGATAGCATGCCTAATATTACATTGGCAAGCGATGCCATTTGTTTGGCGGCTCAATTTTTCTTTGACTTAAATTTTCCTTCCATATAAGACTTATTTATTTATTTTTATTTAACAGGAGCAATTAAGGCAGCATTAGCACATAAAAATTATATAGCTACAGTAAACGTGATGTATTACAGCAATTTCTGTTTAAACAATGGGAAACGTCCTACGAATTAAGAGGTAGAGAAAGATGGTATTAGCATAATATTGTACTACCAATAAATTAATAGACCTTTGGTTTCTTTCGTCTTTTTTTCTAATTTTAAAAGCAGATCAACAATTACATATTATGTGAATTAAATAAAACGATTAAATAATTAAAATTTGACCAGTTGTTTCTTTGCAATTAATCATTTATAACTAGTAATTATCATTAAAATTCTTTGTTTAAATACCAAGAATATTTTCTTAAATAAGAATTTATTGTTAATTAATGTTTCTTTAAGTTGTATGTTATTTATTCCTTGTTTAGACTATTATTGTTGTATCTCATATTTCTTTTTTAAAATCTAAATTAATTGAATTACTACTCTTTTTTTTCTCTGTTATTTATAGATATATGCATAATTTGATAATATTAATATGTTAACAAAAAGATTTGAATAAATTAAGTTTGATTATTGAATTAATTTATTATATGTTATGTTTACATTCATTCGTTAGATTTTTATCAAAACTATTTGAATGTTTTTTTTTTCTTTCCTGTTTACATAATAATAATTCCTTGTTGATCTGTTAATAGCTTCAGATAAATCATTTAATTAACTACATTTACTATTAAGATATACAAAGTAAGCCATAACAGTATGTAGTAATTTGTAACTTTCAATAAATACTAAGATTAAAATCTTTTAGTTTTAGAAATTTATACTATACCTTTATTTATGTATTTTTATAGTTTATTTTTTTTTTTTAAATATATTTTTAACATTTATTGCTAAACTATAATAGAAATTTATTGTTACCAAGGTGTAAAAACTGTTTATTTTTAACACGCACCTATAACATTTTTATTTCGCTTGTTAAATTGTACATCAATCGATACAATTTATTTCTTTTCCCCGCATCAGCTGATAGAATTTTATTTATTTATTTTTGTAATTGTAATTCGTAAATTTTACGTAATACTATCCTTAAACAAAAAAAAAAATCTGGTGTGAAACATTCCTACGACTTTCTCAGTACAGTAACTACAATTATAAAATTGAGGAATTTTCCTAAAATCCTCAGTAATGTTTTGTTTTTCTTTCTTTCTTTCTTTATTGATGCTACAATCAGCGGGATAGCGCTGTAACTAACAATTATACAAAGAACATTAATACAAAATGAATAGAGAAGCTACCCAATGTAACACTCCAAAACTACACAAAATCACTATTGACTCTCTTCACTTGAGTGGAGATCACGAGGCCATTGTCTTTTGACGAAGACGTCAAGGAGGGTTATTAGGAAGTGTTCGGGAAGACAGGTGTTGAACTAAAGAATTTGTGTGAGTCTGTAGGTTAATACGGAATTTCCTGTAATGGGTTTGGGCGATTTGAGCAATAAACGCTATGTTAAGGTCAGTGTGTATGGTTCGGTTGGAGCAAATTTACCAAATTTAATGAAACTCGTCGAAAACTGAAAAAAACTGTTCAGTAAAAGCGCACTTCCGGCTTACTAATTTTCTTAAAACCTGGAATTTTTGCCATCCATTTATTTTCCATTATATTAATTATTATTGTTTGTATGATGGAATTTTATAATCAACTATGATACCACTTTAGAGGAAACTGTAACCCCACCGCTCCCCTAAAAGTGCCCTTAAATGAATTTTCCTAGAGATATGTTTTAATTAAAAGATGTAGATCATTGCATGTTTAGTGTATATACGAAGTTTCAAGAAAATCGTCGGAGCCATTTTTGAGAAAATCGCGAAAAAGTGAAAAAAAATCATTTAGTTAAGTGTTAAAACAAACGCACTTCAGGTTATCCGATTTTTTCAAATTCGGAATTTCAACAACATATTTCATTCTAATTAAGATTATTTAGATGACAGAATTGTCTAATAAACTGAAATAGCAATTAAGATAAAATCCTAACCCCATCCCCTCCCCCAGAACTGCTCTTAAATGAATTTTCCTGGAGAAACGTTTCAAATAAAAGTTGTAGCTGTTAGTATGTGTAGTTGATATACCGAGTTTGAAGAAGTTCGTTGGAGCCTTTTTTGAGAAAATCGCAAAAACGTAAAAAAAAAAACTGGTAAAGTGGTACTTCCGGTTGAGGAATTTTGACAGATGACCCACTGTCAGATCCCATGGCGATAACTAAACGGAATATCAAGTTTGAACTTTCTACGATTTTTTTGTTTTTAAGCTATGCTGTTCACACACACACATATATATATATATATATATATATAGACCATTTGCTAAAAACCACTTTTTGGACTCAGAGGACCTCAAAACGGATATTTCTGGTGAAAACTCAATATCGAAAATTTGACACGATTACAATACTTCCTTCCTCTTTGTAGGAGTAAGAGAAAATGAAAAAATGGTCGTGATGAGATTAGCAACCCCATGCAGATACTTACATGAAGTGATTACATAATCATTTGTAGCCAATGGCGAATAGATTCCAAAGAAAAAAAAAACTCAAATATCAATTCTTTAAAGAATACTGATGGATTTATTTATATTTGCCATAGAAACTATATATACAGAGATCAATTTTGTTTGAAACTTTCTTCTGAGAAAATTCATTTAAGCGGTTTTTGGAGGTTAAAGTTTCCTCAAGAAAGTGTTTTTTTTTATTGATACATTGATAGATTTTTAGATTTATATATCATTGAAGACAATTAAACATCGAGTATGAATGATAAATATGAAGACAATTTGCCTTTCACAACTGTGTAAACTGCACGAAGAGAAAGTCGAGTGTTTCACACAAGATTTGTTTCTTTTAGTTTTCGCATATGTTTAAATTTTGAAATTTGTATTAATCAGATAATCTCTCACTCACTCTTTGAGCTTCTATAGAAAATCAATAATTATGATAACTAATCTACCATAGATATTTATTGTAGACTAACTATATAATGATTATTATATTCAAAGTACACCCTAGGGAATATTTGCCACTGACCCAGCTCAATTAAGTCTGAGCGCTAAAATATCCACTATACTAATAATAGCGTTGCTAGAACATCCTAATCTGCAATTTTATCTCCTAAGGGATTTCGAGCAATAAACCAGAATGCCCCCCCCATTTTCATGCTTTGTTCAGGCTATATTGTTTATGTTTGAGTTAAACTTAATTTACCTAATACTTTATTTTGTAAGTTTGATGGTGGAGAGGGAGTTGATCAAGTTTATTTCATTGTTTTGAAGGATTGGCATTGTTGCATAAAAAGAAATTAATCGAAGTTTATTTTAAGATTTAATTTAGATAATGTAATAAATACAATTCTTGTGACAATGCTAGACAGACAGCAATGAAGTAGGAAATTTTAATTTTTTTTTTGTGAATTTCTAAAAATCTAATTTTCCCTTTGAGTCCTCGGATTGGTTAATAAAAAAAAATATCGCCGGGTTTTAAACTTGATAATTCCATTGGGAGATTCTAGGAAGGTTTTTTCAATTAATTCCGTAGTTCGACTAGATCGATGATATAAGAGCGGATGTGTGGGTAGATCCTCGAATACCTGTGGTTCCACTCTGCCTTCCTCAAAAAGTTGTTGTGTGTGGAAGCCACACAGGTTATTATTAGCATGTGCGATCCCAGCTCGGAAGCCATAGAATGAGAAAGATTAAATGACAAGAGGCGTTAATGACCATCGGAGTCGGTGCGCCGGAAAAAAGAATATTCGCATTTCACTTCCAATATATAAGTGTCTCTTTCCACATTTATATACTCCTCTCACCAGCTACTTTTCCTTAACATAGTTTTATTTATAGTAACATTCCCATTTTTGATGATATTCCATTGATTAAACCTCATTCGAGTTTCAGACTTGAAGTAAACACACTAAGCGAGCGGAAGTAGAACAACAGAGATTCTTTTAAATCAGTTTTTTCGTTCTATTTTGTTAAAATAATTTACCAATAAATTTATTGTAACTCGTCTTACAGTACCTATCTATATATCCTTGGCGCATTCGCCTTATAAGGCCTTACGATGCCTTAGTCACTTCCGGCCTTTCTCTTACTCTCTTCCCATTTTTGACTTTTTTCCAGCCACTGATCTTCTCAAGGATCTTCTCATAAGTTTCTCAAGGATCTGCAAATTACCTCAAATAGGAGAGAATGGATATAAATGAAAACTGGATCTCTCTCTCTCTTTGGGGAATTGACCGGAGCTAGTTGGTTTAAATTGGTGACGAGTCGAGGCGCTAGCTTCGCTTAGAACGTCGCGTGCTTATCATTAGTAGCACAGTACTGTGGAAATAATAATAAACATAATATTTCGATCACACTAAAAAAGTTCAAAATATTGAAAAAAAAAAAAAATACTAAAACTTATGGTTTGATTCAATTTTTGAGTCTGAAATTCTGAAATTTATTTGATCATGCTGTTAATTGAAGAGGCTTCCATATCCTCGCAATCGCAAAAGTTTTTACAGTATTGCCTTTAATCTCTTACTGAAGCGAGGAACTCTAATAAGCTTACTTTATAGGAGGGGTGGCAAGATTATGTGGTCGAAAAAAGAAAGCGTAGGAATTGCCTCCCGAGAAGGTTCATGTATAGCTTTCAGGGTTCGCCGCTTGTCGCTTACCCATGACAGTTTTTACGGTCTGGTTTTCTAACAAATCAGTGGGCTAAAGACAGAGAGGAAAGCTTTCATCAAGAGTTATGGTACCCGGTAAAGTAGTAGATTTAGGAACATATGAGTCTATTGGGTATGTAGATTTTTCTTGCCTGGCGAAGTGACACTGCTTCATGCCTATGCTTGTTCTAAGCTAGTGTTTTTTTTACGTCAGTTAATTCAGGAAACTCAATACAGTTGTGATGAGCGGCATCATTAGGAGCACTCTAGATCTAAGACTAAAGAAGATGATCCGTTTAGATATAGTAATATCTCTGTAATTATGTGCAATAAACAATAATTTTGTTTTTAAAAACCATTTTCTAGGATACTATCATCAATTAAATCACTCCTTGATTATATTCGTATTCCTTTACTTTTTTTTTTTTATTATTATTCTGTAACCGGGGCATTATAATTCTAATGATACAGTGTACTTGTATATCCAGTGTAAACGATCTGAATTGATCTTCGAATGGAATTTTATAATCTGCAAGTTCTTGTAAAACAAGATATCACGCATGGTAATTGATTCGTTCGCGGTAATCACTAGTTTCTTCTAGTTGCAAACTTGTTATGGATTGTACAAAACCAGCCCTCTATAAAACCTTTTCTAGTTTCAATGACAGTCCTGAGAAAACTTTTAACTATGTACATGAAATTCTTCTTCTCGTAACAATGACAGTCCAATTATACTCTCAACAACATGTATCTTTTGTGAAGACTTTGTTATTTACTCTTTCTATATACTCGATGTAGTTTTATAATATTGTCTGTTACAACCCGCTCTTGTTTTTCTATCTATATTTATAAACTAGTTTTAAAATTGCTTTACTAATTTCTATTTTTTAAAAGCATAACCTAAAAACTGTTTCAAAAGGCAATAAATTTTACAAAAAGGTTGATGACTTGTTTAACACCTAGATGTTTGTTATACTATTATACCAATTTCAGTATTCAAAAAAAAAAAAAAAGAAAGAAAGAATAATGTAGATGTCGATGTGCGCATGTACAAAATCTTAATTTGCTCAGCGGGAGCTTGTCCCTAGCATGTTATTTACAAACATACACGAAGATTTCACCATTTAACATCTAAATTATAAAGTTAGTCTCACTCTTGGAATAACAAATTTCGATTTACATTTTTTTGCTAGGCAACAACAACAACAACAACAACAACACTAAACAAAAATTAAGTTTGAAATTAGTATAGCATTTACTACTACTGGATTCTATTGGATAATTTCATTTAGTTTTAAATAAGTTTATTGATCATAATTTTAACTGTTTATCGCATTTCATATATTGCTAGTTTAATGTTTTCTAGTGTAACTATTTTCTAGGAAGAAAACTATCCTGTCTATGATTAACATATATAAAATCTACATTTTGAATCTAATGGAAATTATTTAAATAATTCCACCTACGTATAAACAAATAAATTATAAAATATTATTTCATACTTTGATTTTTACATCCTCTTACCAATGAGAGAGGCTTTTTACCAGTGAGCAGTATAGACTTCTAGGAAGAAAAATTCTAAGAGCAGCACTGCTGGATTCGAAGCCGGAAACTCTAGCGTGGAAGTCTAGCGCGCTCCCACTGAGCTATTTCCTTCCCAGATTTTCTTCTGCACTCTTAAACTATCGTTATCAAGGGCTTGATAAAACACTGTATCTACAAAATATATATCCTAATAGAAAGCGTAAAAATAATATGTTTCATTTCCTATCAGTTTTATTTATATATGAAGAATAAAGAGCAATTAACATATCTAGAAACTCGGGGTCTCCAAATGGAGGTTCAGCACTTAGACCTCAGCTGGGCCCATTGTGCACCAATTAAACATATAATAAAAATACCAAGTTTATGTGAAAAATTTGCTAGTTCAGAGTTATAATAATTGCAATTATTAGGGTCACGTTAACTGAATGGTTAGATGAGCGAACGAACCATTGTGCGATGAGATTTATTATGGTACTAGGTTGGGGGGATTCCCGATCTTGGGACTTGGATTTTATTTTATGTATGTTTGTTATCCCGGTCTCCTGCACGACACTTGATCGTTACATGGCTGTAATTACATTGGGAAAATAATCTCAAAATATGTATTTCCGGAGGATTTTCTTTTTCAAATCTGATACGTTCATAATAACTATTAATACTGTTACAGTACTAATAGAAAGTAAGAAATGCATACTTGATATATATATATATAAATAATATATGCGTGAGTGCTCACTTTTAAAATTGGCAATTAGAAAAAGATACCAATTTTTTGGACAGCTAATAATTGCACATGTTCTTTCTCTTACATGATTGTTAATCATTTTTGCAGAATGCCAAATAGTGGAAATCCCTCCCCGTTTCATATGTGCGTATGGACTTTTTTTAAACATTTGAATTGTGTAGAGGTTTAATCTTAGATTTAATTTCACCTACAATCCATGGAATCTTGCTAATAGAGTAGCAAAAATCTAATACTGAAAGAATGAAAGTTGCAAATCTTTGCAAACCTGTTTTTTTTTTTATTGAAACATTGATCCCTCCCACTAATCCCCTCCGCCGCCGCCTCCTACCAAAATCTATTTAAAATATTAAAATAAATTACTAAACTTAATTATACACCCTATAATAACTTACATATACTAATTGATTTGCTTTAAAAAAAGAAACTTAAATTGAATCCAACAGGATATATTGAATATATCGAGATTGTGAATATAATTAGAATATTAATATTAACGTATCATTAATTGAAAGTAAAAAAAAAAAAATAATTAAAAACATTATTATTACTATAGTCTATAGTGTATATTGCAATGTGTAATGTAATGGTGTGGAGTTGTATTTGTAGCAGTGGTAGTGTGTAGCACGAGCGTTTTAGTGAAAAGGGCTTATAAGTTTGTAAGTTTAAAAGAGAATGAAGTGTTTGCAATAATAATGAAGTCACACTGTTTTTCAAAAGATATATTCTCTAATAGAATTTAAGTTAACAACAATATGCTTATAATTTAAATGGAGTAAACTTGATATTGGCTCTGATGTTTTCACCTTGGTAGCTAGAACGAGTCTCTAGTAAATTTAAGTATTTTACAATATCACACTATTATGTTTAAGAAATTAAGTATTTATCAAGATTAATGCAAAACTGGCACAGATATTTAGAGAGCAATTCCTGAAGTGTCCTGTTTGAAGGTTGATGTGAGACTCTCTTTTTGAACTGAACTATTTGAAAGCTATGGCAGACTCTATTCTTTGGAATTGCTCTCTCTCTCTCTCGCGGGGGAATTTTCTTACAAAGGTTTGGCCTAACGGAATTTAGTGTCTTTGTTTTCTTAATAGCAATGACAGATTTAATATACCTGGTTCTAGAATACACACTTTCTGAAGGTAAATTCACAGCACTAAAATAATTATAAAATATTAACAAAAATACAATTTTGGATACTATAAAATATTCAGAAACTTTAAACTATTATTTTTCGATTTTGT
The DNA here is from genome assembly GCA_011037195.1 of Triatoma infestans. Taxonomy (NCBI): domain Eukaryota; kingdom Metazoa; phylum Arthropoda; class Insecta; order Hemiptera; family Reduviidae; genus Triatoma; species Triatoma infestans. The sequence goes on along the minus strand of JAAEAF010014927.1, from coordinate 29,582 downwards.
CCTTCCACTACATTATCCCCCCTCCTGGAGAAATTTTTCGGCACGAAAAATTTGGGAGATAATCTGGAGTTGTAGAGGCATGGAAGTTATCGAGAGGCGTGTGTGTAACCTCTGCAAGGTGGCCGTGTGTTGTAGGGTGCAGTCATCTTCTTCTGGAGCAAACGCTGCTTGAAGGTGTGAGCGTTGCTGTGGTGTTTGAATGTATTCTACTCGAGCGAACGCTGCGTGAGTGGGTGAGCGTTGCTGTGGTGGTAGGCTGATAGGCGAACACTGCTTGGCGAGTGAGAGTGTTGCTGATGAAGAAGTGACTGGCAATGGGTAGACAAGGTGATCAGTGTAGATAAGTCGGTACTGTAGGTGTGTATGTACAAAGTACTCTATATGGACAAAAAAAAAACTCTTAAGTATTTCAAAAATAATTAACAAATAAATAAATACACAAAATACGCAAATAAAAAAAATATATATATTTAATAAGCGTGCAGGGATGCGCAAGGATGTGAGGATAATAGCAAAGGGTATGAGAAGATGAAGATCTTTTCCTTTTGTAGAAATCTTGTGTTTCTGAAAATAATCATACAGAGTTATACATAAATACTTTATTGTTAATTTCAATTTCTTAAAGTTAATCATGCAGTTTTCATGCAATCAAATTCATGCGCATGCAATAACATTCATACTCATGCAATCGTGCAGACGACGAAGATTCTTGGATCTGTAAAAGAGAGGTTAAACAAATTTAAATTTCAACAAATATTAGTGTAAAAATTATTAAAGCTAAGAGGTAAAGATGAAATAGCTAGCTTGAGGGGTATGTGCAAGTATTTCGGCCGTTTCTATAGCTATGAGTTCTTTCAACTGTTTTGCGTTTTCTAGATGAGTTGAATATAACCTTGAACAATACAAGAAAACAATTAAGTATTATAAAAATATAACATTAAAATACAAATGACAGACAAGTACAAGAATAATACAAATTATTTAATTTCCTTTTAAGGCGAACTAAAAAAAATTAGATACATATGAATATCTAAATAAACATCAAAACATCAAACTATATAGGCATTATGCTTTAGACATTAAATCTGCAAAAAAAAAATATACAAATTATTAATATTAGGTATATAATTATATTATCAGGTATATCATAATGAAAAATTTATACTAAATCAATGTTAATTATTTAAGAATTTCTCAATTTCTGCATTGAATCGTCCTTGCTGGAACAGAAAAAAAAATGTGTTAATTAAGGAGATCGCTGTTAAACATTGCATTACATAACAGAAGTATCAAATAGTTTAGGTGTTGATCTTGGTTTCTGCAAATAAAATAAATTTTAAATTATTGTAAGTAATATACATTTTAGTTCTTAACACTAATTAATTGATTACATGCAATTTTATATATATATATATATATATAGTAAATAGGTTTATTAATTATATGGCAATTAATTATATGGTATTAAATATATACATGTGGTGTAGTTTGTAAAGCTAAGAAGCGTGATAGATTGAGAATTATTTCAAGAGATTCAATGTATAGTTGTGTATGTATTGTGTGCGCGAGGTGGCACAGAAATTTTAGTTACTAGGAATTTTAGTGAACTTAGCGATTAGTACTAAATTGGTGTGTTTGAGTACTAGTTGACAATTGAATGTTGAATTTAAGTGTTAGATGCGTGCGCAAATTAATGATTGCCCAGTAAGAAAATGTCTACAAGTATTGATTGGAAATCACTTTTTAATTGCGAAGGTATAGATTCGCCAGAAAAATTTGAATTTTTGACATTGTCCGCATGCAAATGAAGGGACGTGATGCCATAGTTAGGTATTACCTAGTTAGACAGGACTGATGGAAGCAGGTATGATTGCGCCATAGTCATATCAGGTTTTCGAGAAAGCGACTGAGGGCTAACTCGTTTTGGGCTGTATTTGGAAACAATTACGAGCCGTATGTCCAAATGTTGAACAATATTGGCAAGTGGGCCTATTTTGGAGGTGATTGCTAGTTTCGTAACCATTATTATTATGACTATACTGGGGTCTATGTGAATAAGAGTTAAATCGTGAATTATTTGAATTACCTCGAGGATTATGATTACTACTATAATATTGATTATTATTATTATTATAGCGATTATTACTATATACTCTGTGATTAAAATTTCTAGGAAAATTAAAATTCTTAGGCATTTTGCCAAAGTTAGTGCGAGGTTTTGATTGAAATTTGTTGGTGCAGTCCACGTCAAAATGTGGACCGGAACAATGGCGACAAGGTCTGTTCTTTATTACATTAAAAACTCTACAAGTGGTAGTTGGTTTTAACTGTGGCTTTTGACTTTCATTACGATGCGGGCATTCTCTGTGGAAATGCATTTGTCCACAGTAACGACAAGGAGATGGGGGTGTACGATTAGAATTTTTCGAAGTTACAGCGAAAACTGTGGGGTTTGTTTCAGAAGCCTGAACTTCTTTTAGGGCATTGGCATAGGAAAGTGCTTCATCTAATTTTTGAGGAAGCTTCGTTCGCACCTCATTACGAAGCGGTTGAGGAAGTGACTTCAAGAATGCGTCAGTGGCCAGTTTATCTAAAATTGTTTGTAAGGCCTCGAGTGGGTTGGCTTGAGCTTTTAAATGAATGGCGGATTGGATATGTCTAATCCTATCCGCGAAAGTTTCAGGAGACTCAGTGGGCAAGGACTGAATATTAGTCATCTGTTGTAAGAGGACTAAGGGTGTTTTTTCCTTACGAAATCGGGCTAGAAGTCGCTCTGAAATTAGAGGATACGTTATAGTTGTACCCTGGCGTTGTAATTCCGCTTTCTGGGTGTCGTAAAATATTTTTGCAGAACCTGAGAGCCTAAGTGCTAATATTTCTAATTTAGCAGCGTCGTCCCAGCCAGAAAGACTAGCACAATGGCTAATTTGGTCTAGGAAATCGGACACTTTGGCTGAATTTTCGCCATCGAAGGTGGGTAAGCTGTTTATCAATTGCAAATTTCTTAAAGAACTAGCTGGTTGATTGCTGGGGGTGGGAGGAGGATTGGCTAATTGTTGCTGAGCAAGTAAATATTCTACAGCAGCGTCGATTTTCATGTTTTGTCCGTTAATTTTATACATTTTGGAAATACAAATTCACAAGGGATGGTGCAAATACAACAATTTCAAAAACTAAAATTTTTCAAATTACAAAAACGAAATTCAATAAAAATTCAATATGGGAAATATTTAGATACTTCCGCTGAGAAACTAATTTAAAAGTTAATAAAATTATCTGATGGATAATTAGTTTAATTATTAAATTGGAAATTTTACGTACTTGTAAATTTGTGGATTCTTGTTGAAAATATCCCAAACAGCTGGCACCAATGTAATGTAATGATGTTTGTATAGGTAGTTGGTTGTGGCGTAGCGTTTTAGCGAAGGGGGCTTGTGTGTTTGTTTGAGATAGAAGTAATAAGAATTTAAGAACACACTACTGTTTTATAAATAAATATATTCTGTTAAAATAATAACAACTTATTTGGTTTATAAACTTATTTAATTTTTAACTGGCACAGATATTTAGAGAGCAATTCCTGAAGTGTCCTGTTTGAAGGTTGATGTGAGACTCTCTTTTTTGAACTGAACTATTTGAAAGCTATGGCAGACTCTATTCTTTGGAATTGCTCTCTCTCTCTCGCGGGGGAATTTTCTTACAAAGGTTTGGCCTAACGGAATTTAGTGTCTTTGTTTTCTTAATAGCAATGACAGATTTAATATACCTGGTTCTAAAATACACACTTTCTGAAGGTAAATTCACAGCACTAAAATAATTATAAAATATTAACAAAAATACAATTTTGGATACTATAAAATATTCAGAAACTTTAAACTATTATTTTTCGATTGTGTCCTTCCACTACAAATGTTATTATTATTCTATGCAGTGTTAGGCCGAAACCGACATCTACAAAAAAAAAAAAAAAAAAAAAAAAGTGGAACTAAGATTTTAATAACTTGTTAACTTGGTTTGACGTGATATACGTAGTAGGCGTTATAATTTTCATTCTTCAGCTATATTATTGATCTTATAATTCCATCCATTCTTTATGTTTACATTAAAAATAAAAAAAAGGTGATGCTGTGTTTATTAAAGGTTTCATTATGTAAAAAAAAACTAAAAAAGCTTACCTTCTGTCTTGATTATCTTTGTTGCCATAACAACAGCTGCATCATTATCATTATCTGAAAGTCTGTTTTCTTCTTCTATTTCGTATTTCAATTATAAGTATATTACATTATACTCGACACAATTCGACAATACGTACTCTCAAGTCTTATTCAGAAAACTGTGTTTATATTCAATTATAATTGTTTCTATACAATTTTTGACTCTCATTCAGCAAAATAGCTCTTCTTTATTATTTTAAGTATTCAATAGAAAGTGGCGAAAATTATTCAGTATTTCCTCTTTTGAAATAGTAATGTTAATTTATACTTCTTTTATGTTGAACAAAAAAGATAATAGGCTTTTGTGGTATTCAAAGATATTATTAAATTTAATATTGTTTCATAATAAAAGATATTAATTAATTAAACTTCAAAAATTACAGAAAACAAATTGTCACTGTGATACGACTATTGCTAAGTTTCATCTGATTGTTGTAAGAGGAAGTATTGCGATTATGACAAATTTAACTAAATTCAGTTATCACAAGAAATACATATTTTGAGGTGTTGTAAAACTTCCGGCTCTTCCGGTTAACCAATTTTTTTTTTCAAATTTGGAATTTTAGCAATGCTTATAATATATTATATTGTCCTCATGCGTTGGTCTAGTGGCTAGCACACTCACCTTTCATGCGAGAATTCAGGGTTCGATTCCCGTGAGGGCAAAGTCGACGTTGACACAGCATCGTGATAAAAAGTGCGAAGCTACAGTTAGTAGCGCCCTAGGTAGCGAAGGCCGGAACTGAACGGCGTGGGAACTGCGGCGTGCCTATCACACGTCTCCCTCTTCAAATCGCCGTCTGGCAAGCCTTGGCTCTTCATGGACTGTTGCGCCAAAGGTTTTTTTTTTGTAATATATA